>JABSNV010001254.1:17500-148140 GCA_024085815.1 Flaveria linearis
TAAATTTATTAGTGAAAATATACAATCGTGTGACAACAGTAAAAAAATGTATTAAAAAAATATAACCTTCTCGCGACGTGTATCTCCAAACGACAAGCACATTGCAAGCCCATGGACGTGAACAACTGGTGTCCACATGAACCCCCAGACTCCTGAATCATTTCCATTTTCGTCAAATCCTGATTCAAGGAGGCTAAGGCAAAAAGTTGATACTTTATAATGCAACTTTGAGAACAATGACAGTCGATGGTCTTTTTTAATTTTCACACGGGACACCTCGAATGTTCTACAAATTTCAATCTCCTGGCCCGCGCACGAGGTCAAAACATATCCGATAAGTGTGTGCAACGTATTGTTGGTCCCTGTGAGGTAACTCTTGAAGTTGGCATGTTGGCCCTCAACCCGATTAGTTGTAAATTCACCAAAGTTAAGGCGGTCGTACATCCAACAAGTAACAATTTCTCTTTGTACGGCACCACCAATTATTCCAAATATATTCCCATACCTCTGAAAGAAAATAACAAATTTTAGAAAATAAACAATAAATTGTTAGAGTAAAAATAAATGAATTCTTAAATTCTACCACTTTTAACCATCTTCATTTAACTTTTCTTCCATCTTCCTGCAATTGTGATCGTACATTGCCTTTGTGGGAGACGAACACAAGGTCTTCCACCAGTATGAAAAATCCTTCCACATGTCGGTTTTGAAAAGGATATTCCACCGTCTTTTGATATTCTCTCCGACGAACGTGCCACCTGCATAGGTTTTTAGTAGCACTCGGGAACACTGTGTCACACGCACTCATCAGGGCCAGTCCCTGTCTGTGACATAACGCGGGGCTCCACACACCCATCGCATATCTTGTTCTGCTCCAGTACCCATGTGAAGTTTCTTGCCGTTCTCTCTGATATAAATGCATGCGCGATACAAAACGACTTTGACGCGACGTAACCGCCAATACCTGAACAAACGGAATGTTGTACATGTTGGTCTTGTACGTCATGTCTATCAACATCACGTGCGGGAATGCGCGCCACATTTTATACGAAGTAGGATGCAAAAAAGAAACATCTTCCACCGCCTTAGTAGTTGCATTCGTTCGTGTTTCATACACGAACTCTTTAGATTGTAGCAGGTTTTCAAGTTCCTGCATTGGTGTGATGCCTTCTCTCCCCCTCAGCCCTAAACTTTGACGTCAGATTGTATATGTCTTGAACAACACAGACGCTGTGGGGAAACTGCTTCCCTTACGGCTGAATGGATATGTCGTGGCCGCACGTGCTGCCTGTGTAATTTTCTCGACAAGATCAATTTCTTCGGCGGTCATCTTTCTAAGATGCGCGTGCCCTCCTCGTATACAACAGGATCGTGGTTGTGCGTCTCGTTTTCTCACCCTCTAACATCCAACTGTCACTCTTTCCTACGTACTTCCTACGAGTTTTAAGGGACATCCTTTCTTTATGCTCCCAGTACGTCTACTTGTGGCAGTGAATTTAGGTTCACCACTACGATTGCATATTAGTTCCACATCCTCCTTTTTTCGTGACCGACCCACCACAATGACACACCCATGCTCGCGGTCCTCTCGTTTTAGCTCACTTCTCCAAGTCCTCACGAGAATCAAAATACTGAAAAATGATAAAGCTAGATATAAAAAAACAATATATAAAACAAATAAAAAATAAAATAAACAAAGAATAAAACTCTTCGTACTTGATTGGTTTTATAAGAAACCGTAGCCTTTCTTATCCGATCCTCATCCTCATCATGCTCCGCGGTGTCCCCATGGTTTTCTTTAAGGTGAACCGAACCGTCACTCTCATCTGTGTCATTCCCATTAAAAGTATCCGACACATGTGTAATTTCTAGTTCTGACTGGTACGGGGGATGTCCGTAATCCAGCTCTGTTTGCGAGTTGTACGTGTTCGGGGCATGCCCGTAAGAATTGCAAGGGGGATATCTGTACCCTTCACCGTAACCTGTCGGTCCAAATAAAGAGTTGTACGCCTCTTGAGCAAATGTGTTCGACGTTGGTTTTCCCTCCTCCTCCCCATGGAGGGTGACTCCCGTATACGTAATATTCCTAAAAAAGATAATGGTTAGATATTCAAATAATAAGTTATAATAAACATATACTAGTTTACCCTGGTTCGAATCTTCGAATGTGGCACCTCATTCAAATCTGGAAGCTTCGGCTTTTGATAATGATCTCCCGAACCCGACATTGTTTTCGAATTTTACGCGTTTTTGGAATGACGAAGGCTGAAAAATCTCGAGTGTGGATTACGAAATTGCGAATTTTTAGTTTGGATGCCGATTGTTCGAAGGTGAAATGTATATAAGGTGAATTTCTGGGGCATAAACCGTCACGGTTTGGCCTCCACGTGACGGTTTGTGCCGGGAATCCCGGCCTTTTGTCAAAATCACGTCTACATCGTACCTTAAACTGAGACCGTGTACCCTAGAGGTCACGGTTTGGCCTCCACGTGACGGTATGGTTGACCAACTTTAACAGCTCATTTTGTCATTTTGTCGTTTTGTTGTCAGGAGGTCACGGGGACTACCACCCCGAACCTTGACAGCAAGACCATAAAAACCGTGACAGCAAGCCCACGCGGTCACGTTTAACGCAAAATGTGACCGCTAGAGCTAACTGTGACACTTTGTTTACAAAACTACTGATGAGCAATCTTCAGCTGTTTAAATAACTACTGATGAGCAATACCCCAAAAGGTCACGGTTAGCCCTAACCGTGACGGTTGAGAAACCCTAACTGTCACGTGTTGATCAACCGTGACACTTTGTTTACAAAACTACTGATGTGCAATCCTTCAGCTGTTTATATTATTATTATATTATTATTATTATTACTATTATTATTATTATTATTATTGTTATTATTATTATTATTATAATAATAATAATAATAATAATAATAATAATAATAATTATTATTATTATTATTTATTATTACTACTATACTACTAATATTATTACTACTACTAAACATTTATTATTATTATTCGATCGGAGTTTGATTTCGTTATCTTCCTTAAGCATTAAACATTTATGCTATGAAACTGGTGTGAAAGTTGCTGTTGCATATGGTGGTGCACCGATTTATCCTCGGGTTTGTATACTTTTAAATCATTAACAACACTATTTTATGGTTTTAATCATTAACAACGTGCGATTCAGTTCATCTTTTTTTTTTTCTAATCTGCTTAATTAGTCTTTGTAATCTTTATCTTTAATCTTGATTCAGAACGCGTTGACTTTAATCTTTATGGAGACAAAACGCAGCGCAGATACAATTAACATTATCATATGGTTAACCTAATCTGCTGCAATTCATGGTCATATTACAAGTAATTTTAAACAAGTTGGTTGTTATTTTATCACATGGTTTAACCTATCGCAAAATCAGTTGTTATCAAACAATACAATTAACATTCAACATGCAAATATAAAGCAAACAAACAAGAAACCAACCAAACAAACACAACCAAATATACAAATCATCATAACTGAAACTGCACAATATATATACACACAACGAGTTTTTACATACAAAAAGAAATAAAATACAAACAAAATATCTATCTAATCCATCATCCCCGGATCGCTGCCCTGACCAGACCTGCCCGCGCCAGATGGGCCAGCATTAGACATTTATTTTTATTTCCGTAATTTATCACCGTAAACTTGAGAATGAAAAGGCGGGAAACACCGTTCGATCGGAGTTTTATTAACGTACTCACTGTAAGCTAGTTTGACGTTGATATATACGTACAGGCATGGTTTGAATGCCGGATATGCGTTTGTGAACTTTACAACATCTGAAGCAGCTTGGAAGTTTCATACTCGGTTACAGGAACACATTGGGATTTGTTAACGAGTCGGGGGTCTCTTCCGGAAGCGGTCTCTCTATCTCTCAGGATAGAGGAAAGACTTGCCACCACATACCCCTCCCAGACCCTGCTCTTCAGCGGGATACACTGGGTATGTTTGTTTTGTTTTTTTTAGTCGTGCTAGAATCCAGGTACTTTATTACTTTTAATTTGTTGTTTTGTAGTCGGCGAACTAACGCTGGTTCGCGTTTGTTAACTTTACAACACCTGAAGCGGCGTTGAGATTTCGAGACGCATTAGTAGTAGTGTGACAAGGATGGTTGGGGGGAGAGTAGGGTTGTGGCACAAGGATCTTGCACCATGGTCCGGTGGTGTGAAGCCCGAGGCGAACTGCAACCCGAGCGAGTTTTTCACCAATAACATTGCGCGCACGGAGTTCAGAGAGTTTACCAGCATCGATATCGGGGTAAGTCAAGAAGAAAAAGCTTGAGATTGCGAGCCCAAGAGCAGAATCACCGAGGTCACAACATTCAATTGGAAGCTTCGGCTTTTGATAATGATCTCCCGAACCCGACATTGTTTTTGAATTAACGCGTTTTTGGAATGACGAAGGCTGAAAAATCTCGAGTGTGGATTATGAAATTGCGAATTTTTAGTTGGAAATGGATATGCCGATTGGTCGAAGTGAAATGTATATAAGGTGAAATTCTGGGGCACAAACCGTCACGGTTTAGCCTCCACGTGACGTTTTGTGCCGGGAATCCCGACATTTTGTCAAAATCACGTCTACGTCGTACCTTTAGAGGTCACGGTTTGGCCTCCACGTGACGGTTTGGTGACCGCTTTTCAACTTTAACAAACATCCCATTTTGTCATTTTGTTGTCAGGAGGTCACGGGGACTGCAAGCCCGAACCGTGACAGCAAGACCAAACCATGACACTTTCTTTACAAACTACTGATGAGTATCCTTCAGCTGTTTGAGCAATCCTTCAGCTGGTTTCAGCTGTTTAACTACTGATGAGCAATACCCCAAAAGGTCACGGTTAGAACTAACCGTGACGGTTGAGAAACCCTAACTGTCACGTATTGGTCAACCCGTGACACTTTGTTTACAATACTACTGATGAGCAATCATTCAGCTGTCACGGTTAGAACTAACCGTGACGGTTGAGAAACCCTAACTGTCACGTATTGGTCAACCCGTGACACTTTTGTTTACAATACTACTGATGAGCAATCATTCAGCTGTTTATATTATTATTATTATTATTATTATTATTATTATATTATTATCATTATTATTATTATTAGTATTATTACTATTTATATAATAATAATAATAATAAATAATATAATAATAATAATATAATAAAATAATAATAATAATAATAATAATTATTATTATTATTATTATTATTATTATTATTATTATTATTATTATTATTATTACTACTACTAATTTATTAATATTACTATTATTATTATTATTACTATTATTTTATTATCATCATCATCATCACATCATCATCATCATCATCATCATCATCATCATCATCATCATCATCATCATCATCATCATCAAATAAAGGGATATTCATTAATATGATGAAGTATCGGATAATATCTTACAGAGACATTGGTGCCTCTATGACGATCCATTATTCTAACGTAATTATTTAAACGACCCTCGTACATATTTTTCCATTCTAGTGCTTCTTGATATGCATATCTCGGCAATGATAGCTCACACTGGGCATCGGGTAATCCCCTTCCAATTGTCTGCCGGCAAATGAAGAAATAAGATGCACAATACAGTTGAATCGGCCCACCCCCAAAAACCCATGCGGTGTCCCCATTAGTCTGTACAAATGATGATTGATTATCGATTACTAGTTTCACCGTCACATCATTTCTATCTTTTCGTGAATATATAATATAACTATTGTTCTTATGATCTGTATTATTTCGTTAGATATTTGAAGAAGCTAGAAATTCTGCTATGAAACTGGTGTGAAAGTTGCTGTTGCATATGGTGGTGCACCGATTTATCCTCAGGTTTATATAGTTTTAAAATCATTAACAAACACTATTTTATGGTTTTAATCATTAACAAACGTGCGATTCAGTTCATCTTTTTTTTCTAATCTGCTTAATTAGTCTTTGTAATCTGTTATCTTTAATCTTGATTCAGAACGCGTTGACTTTAATCTTTGTGGAGACAAAACGCAGCGCAGATTCTTTGGAAAACTGGTTATGCAGGGTCGGTTTCCTTCTTCCACCGTGCACAACTATCCCTTCTTCTTCCTCAACCGCAATAAGAAACTCCCAAACCTAACAAAATCAAAACCACCACCCCAAATTCAATAGCAATGCATGACGTATAATCGGTACGCCTATATGCTAATAGTAAACTCAATTCAAATAGTACCACTCCTCAAACACCAAAAAACCCCAAATCTAATAGCAACACAGAATGTATAATTGGCATGAATATCAGTAGACTTGATAATGTAATACCTTATCACTAAGAACATCAGCTTTGTTGTGACGGATGTACTTGTAAAGCCCGAGGCGAACTGCAACCCGAGCGAGTTTTTCACCACTAACATTGCGCGCACGGAGTTCAGAGAGTTTACCAGCGTCGATATCGGGGTAAGTCAAGAAGAAAAAGCTTGAGATTGCGAGCCCAAGAGCAGAATCACCGAGGTCATGACATTCGAATCTGTAAGCTTCGGCTTTTGATAATGATCTCCCGAACCCGACATTGTTTTTGAATTAACGCGTTTTTTGGAATGACGAAGGCTGAATGGATTATGAAATTGCGAATTTTTAGTTTGGAAATGGATATGCCGATTGTTCGAAGGTGAAATGTATATGTAAGTGAAATTCTGGGGCACAAACCGTCACGGTTTGGCCTCCATGTGACGGTTTGTGCCGGGAATCCCGGCCTTTTGTCAAAATCACGTCTACGTCGTACCGTAAACTGAGACCGTGTACCCTAGAGGTTATGGTTTGGCCTCCACGTGACGGTTTGGTGACCGCTTTTCAACTTTAACAGCCCATTTTGTCTCATTTGTCGTTTTGTTGTCAGAGGTCACGGGGACTACCACCCCGAACCTTGAAAGCAAGACCATGCTGTCATGGGACAAACACAACAAACCGTGACATCAAGTCCATGCCGTCACGGTTAGCTGCCTAAATGTGACCGCAAGGCCTAAACGTGACCGTTTGAACCGGCCCACCCCCAAAAACCCATGCGTGTCCCCATCAGGATCCTAAATCAATAACTGATATGGCTATGATTGGAGAAAGTGTAAGCGATTAAACTAAACGTTGGCGCCCTGCATATACATCAAGACTACATTATTTAATTTTAGGTAACAATCGCAATTTTCAGTTCGGTTATTAAGGGTGGAATACTTATTATCATATTAAAACTAATCTACACGAATATGAAATGGGTTCCAAGATAACAACTTATATAAGAGATGTGAATTTGTCCTAAGAGGGCATTTTGACCCATTAGAAAGAAAAATTCAACCAATCATATGGGAATGAGTGTGATTTGTTATCTGCTTCTTTCTTATTAAGATAACAACTTATATAAGAGATACGAATATGAAATGGGTTCCAAGATAACAACTTATATAAGCGATATGAATTTATCCTATGTACATGGATCTCTTAATTTTCTAAGTGTTTTTTTTTATTATCTTAAGGGTCCCAATAAGTATATCCATATGACCATATAAGATGTGTGAACGGACTTACCAGGTCCTTCTGAAAGGTTGCTTGCCTACATGCAAGTAAAGCCTTCTAGGCATCGTAAAATAAGAAACTGAGGCTAAAATTCTTTGAGGTTATATCAATTTGAAGTTATATATGAATCCATAGAAAACTTATAACTTATTGCATGCTCAAATAAACAACCATGTGTTCACACTTCCACATGTTATCACCACTGCATAACTTGGCACAAGACAAATCAGAAAGAAACTGCGTGCTTATCTTACAAGTTGTTTAGGAGCTAGATCATCAATGAATTTGAACATGGTTGCCATTCTGATATGCAAACTTTTTTTCTTTTTAAAAAGACATGATCGGTGCTAGGCCAGTGCTTTCTTAACTTTGGCTCTCCTTCAACATAACATTCATCTGTATCTTGCTAATGTCATAAATTTGAGGTGACATACTAGCTTTCTTTATCTATTTGTCAAAGTAATGTTCACCTATTTTACCTGATGTATCTTTATATTTAACTTTACTAAGTTCCCGCAGTTTAGTAATCACATTCTTTTTTTATTAAATGCTGTATTTTAGCATAATATATAAAACAATTTAGGAGATTGTATGCATTAAAAATAGGCTTTAGACACGTTTCTCTTTTAGCTAATTCTTTTAACATTCTAATGAATTGAATTGGAAGAATAGAGCAAAGAAATGATGAAGCGGATTAGCCATCAAGGATTTATGGATGGATTCGATTAGAAGCAAGAATTTGGGTGATGATTTGCAGCCAACATTTGATGAAGCAGTATTAATTAATAACCAGATTATATATAAGCGGCCATATCCGCTGCAATGCACGCACATTTCCATGTGTATATAGAAACTAACATGTTATGTTTTTTTTTAATGTTTTTGATGCTGGGGATAAATTATTGCAAACCTCCTTTTTATTTATTGACCGGGATTAATCCCAACTCAGTAAATGTTTACAGGTACTCCTAACTCTGTATTCGCACACTTTGAAATCTGTATTGGGTCTCTCGCAACAGCAGCTTACGATTCTTGGTATTGCTAATGATTTGGGGGAAAATGTTGTTATTCTTCCTGGGATCGCATCGAACAGTACCCACCTTGGTTGTGCTTTTGGTAGGTGTTATTGCGTCTTTCTGTGGGTATGGTGTCATCTGGCTTGCTGTTTAATGAGACTGTTCGTAACATGCCTTATTGGGTTGTAAGTGCTCTTTTCAGTTTACCATTTTGTTTTGAAGATCCTACTATTTTAGATATAGAGTGTGTTGAATTGATCATGAGCTTAAAGATGTTGTCCTTGTGTATCTTGATTTTGTTTGTAGTTAGAACAGCTATCATAAATTTATAATCAAGTAATCAACCATTTGTAGGTTTAGTTAATCAGCTATCAGGAATTAGGTAGTTGTCTTTTTGTGTTTTACTGTGTTTATGACTCAAATATATGCAACATCTTGATTGGTTTGTGTTCTTTAAGAAGATGACACTTTTGAGTGTTTGAATGAAGAGAAGTTTTCAAATTTTAGGATGAATCATCAGTCCGAATTTAAAATTCGAAATATCTATATTTAGTATGAAACAAGCAGTCTCCACTATTTCAATATATTTTCTGAACTACAAACTTACCACTAGGATGAAAACAACTATGTTTTTTAGTTAGCTGATTATTTGTATCTGCATATGAGCATAAGCAAAGCTGTTTAAATGAGCTATAGAATATCTTGACTGATTCGTCTTTTAAGTATGGATATTTCCATCCTCATTTAGTTTCTGATCATGATAGTTATTATAATAACCTATTATGGTTTAGTTTCTTTAACTTTAAGGAATCAAGTAGTTTACCTTTAGACAGTCAAAGGCTCAAGGCGTAAAGGGTGAGCCTATCGCCTATGCATAAGGTGCTTAAAAACATGTGACTGAAATAAACAAGCTGCATATGCATACCATTTTGAGCTGTTTTAGACATGCTTTAGGCTGGCTTAGGCTGGTTAGGGGTGTAAACGAGCCGAGCCGAGCCCGAGCTCGCTAAGGCTCGAGCTCGGCTCGTTTTGGTTTTAGGAAGCTCGAGCTCGAGCTCGGCTCGTTTATAGTTTTATTTATAAAGCTCGAGCTCGACTCGTTAGAAAATTTTCAAGCTCGAGCTCGGCTCGAGCTCGACTAGTTTATTGTTAAATTATTAAATTTATATTTTTTATAATTATTTTATAATTATTTATAAGCATACTTTTTATATATACACAATATATATTATTTAACTATTTTTTATCACAATATATATTTATATAAATTTTATGTAAATATGTATTTATATATATTTAATATGTAAGTAAAAATACATATATACAAAAAGCTCGTTTAGGCTCGCGAGCCAGCTCGAGCTCGATTTCCTGAAGCTCGAGCTCGAGCTCGTTTAGTAACGAGCAA
The DNA here is from genome assembly GCA_024085815.1 of Flaveria linearis. NCBI lineage: Eukaryota > Viridiplantae > Streptophyta > Magnoliopsida > Asterales > Asteraceae > Flaveria > Flaveria linearis. The sequence continues at coordinate 27,536 of JABSNV010001254.1, forward strand.
TAATTTGAGCTCGAGCTCGGGCTCGAGCTCGTTTAAGCTCAACTCGATTCGAGCTTTTTTCGAGCCGATCCCGAGTAGCTTGCGAGCCGGCTTGGCTCGTTTACACCCCTAGGCTGGTTTATAGTTTATACTGGTTTATGCTGTTTTAGACCGGTTATACTGTTTTTTTTTTCAAATTTTGGTATTTTTTTCCCTTCAAATTTTGGTCTGTTTTTTTTTTTCCATTTTTTCCACCTTTGTGCCTTGATGGACGCACAATGTTGCGCCTAGGTGCGCGCCTTTGGTCACTTTGGGCTTTGACTACTATGATTTATCTTTTTATAAGTTACTGTAAATATTACTCCAAAGATTTTATATAGTATGCGGTTGGATTTGTTGAGTGGGCGGAGTAGCGGTGGTGGTGGTGGTGGCTCCGGTGGGAAAAAGAGGAATGTGAGTGTTGAATTTTGGGATTTTGTTGATCTTATGCATGAATTGAGTTTTGTGATTTGATGATTTGTTAATTTTGGTTTGGTTAATTGAATAGATGGATCAGAAGATTACAATGAGTCATGGGTCAAACCAATTTGACCATATTGATATCTTTGTTTTTAAGTTTTGTTTGTTTTTTTAGTTCATGTGTCAACTGTAAACTAGATTGTTCTTCTTTTTGGTTCAGATTCTAAGGTGTTTAAGTGTTACATGATATTAGAAATCTATTAATAGAGTAGGTTTATAGTTAAAAAAAAGAATATTGTAGCGATTAAAAGTAGTATTAAGGATCTCAAGTAGCGAATTTCATCAAAATTAGGTTATAAATGACTCAAGATGAAGCTGTTAATTGGATCATCTATCACTAGCTAGATTTTGGATCTGTAAATCTAGAATCAGTGTTTAACTCAAAATTAAAACCATTGATATTTGGTATAGGTCAGCTTGGGTGATATTAATTATGGGCCAAAATGGGTGATATTGGTTATGACCCAAAATATGGGTGATATTGGTTATGGCTTAAAATGATTAAAATTTGGTATGGGTCAACATGGGTGGTATTGGTTATGGGTCAAAACAGATGGCATTGGTTATGGCTCATAACAGGCGCATAAGTTATGGGTCATAACGGGTGGGATTAATTATGGTCAAAACGATTGATATTTGGTTTAGGTGAAAAGTGGTGGTATTGGTTATGGGTCAAAAATATGGAATTGATATGGTCAAAATGAGTGATATAGGTTATGGGTCAACTTTGAGGTATTGGTTGTGGGTTAAAATAAGTATATTGGTTAGGGGTCGAAATGGTTGATATTTGGTATGGGTCAGCTTGGGTGATATCAGTGATATTGGTTATGGCTCAAAATTATTGAAATTTGGTATGGGTCAACATGGGCGGCATTGGTTATGGCGTATGGGTGAAAACGGATGGTATTGGTTATAGGTCAAACGGGTGGTATTGGTTATGGGTCAGTATGAATGGTGTTTGGTTTGAGTTAAAACGGATGATATTTGGTATGGGTCAAAATGGATGGTTTTGGTGATGGTCAAATAAATGGCGCATGGTAATTCAGGTGGTGGTCTTGGAGGCAACATGATCAGATATACAACATACAATCATTGACAGTCATGCATCTTCAACCGGGTTAGTTTATTATTGTGTAGTTTTTAGTTTAGTTCTGTTTAGTGCAGTTGTTTAGCTAAGTTGTACCACGGCATCGCACGGATATGTTTCCTAGTTTATATTAAATGTATAGATATAATTATATAAACTGAGAATACCACTTCAATCTGGGTAATGTATGTGAAAATTTAAAATATTATGGACAAGTTCACTGTATTCAAGATTTTTAATACTAAAATTTAATGGGTGACATAAGTTACCCGCAAATATGCCTTCTCTCCATCACACAAGTGTAAGTAGTAAATTTTTGATGAAATATTTAATGCATAACATATATACCTATGATGATAGAAGTGTCATTTTGATTTTTAATTATCAAAAGTTATTCATTTTATATAAATATATTAATTTCTATCTGAACTTTTATTTTAATTTATTTCATATAAATTTATCTAAATAGCAAGAATAAAAAAATTATTGATTTGGTCAAATCTTTGTAAACTTAGTGTACTAGTTCGTAGAGTAACTACAGCTTACACATGTTTTATTTTTATACAATTCCACTTATTAGTACCAATATTTAATTAATAATTTATAATTAATAATCTTTAGAGTTAATTACACAAATAGTTATGTGGTTGACGAAAATAATAGGTTAAAGTATTTACTTTTTTGAGTAACATATAATAATGTTTTATGGTTACAGTTTTATAAGGAGTTTGGGTATTAAAGCTTATTTTCGTTAATGTTTATGTTAAATGAAGATGAATTGACCAACATTACCCTTTTACTATTTTAGACGAGGACTATTTAATGTCATTAACTATATTATAAGGTCTACTTGGGTAAATAACAAGAGTTCATTTACGAAGTACAATCGTGGCACCAGCATCCAAGCACCACCGTTTGTATCCACCTTAGGCGACGTTGTGGTAGGTGTTTGGGCATTTACCTTTAGTACCCAAACTCGCTACAAATAATAATCATAAAACTCTAACTTGTTACCTAGAAAAGTTAGTACTTAAAGTTGTTATTTTCGTTAAATCACGAGAACTGTTTATATATTTAACTCTAATCCTTATCTTTATATATTATCTTTACTAATAAAGTAAAATAAAATTTATCACATATCATCTTCTTACATTATCATTACCACATGTGATCTTTTCACATCATTCATACCACATGTGATCTTTTCACATCATTCATGCCACATGTTAATATCATAAAAGTAACCATTTGATGATCGTATTAAATCTAAAATATTATTTGTATTATTTCCAAATTAAATAATACATTTTTATTAAAAATGTTATCTTTTTAGAAATAAATAACTATTATTTAAATACAAAGAACTTTTTTTAATTGTCATTAAATAAATTAGAAACTATTCGAATGTTTAAAAATCAATTTAAAAAAAAAGTTTGTCAAAAATGAAAGTTTAAAAAAATATTATTATTGCATTATTACTTAAGGTAGTTAATTAGAGGTAATTCGAATCATAATTTATCTAAAAACTATAATATATTTTCTAAATATTAATTACTAACTATTAGTCTAATAGTATAATTCAACCCGTATAAAAACGGGTTTCTAAACTAGTACTTTAATATAAGAATAACTAAGGGGACAAGTGGAGCAATAAATTCTTTCCCATCAAATTTTTCCATTTCTAAATAGTTATTATAATTACTAATAATATTTGATTTGATTTTTTATAAACTAAAAATACTTTTTAATTAATTAAGAAAAGAAATATTTTATTAATGTTATTTATAAGAATGAATTGCCGTTTACGTTCCTGTGGTTTGTCCACGTTTGTTATTATCATCAAAATGTCTATTTTTTGCGTCTGGATCCCCAACATTTAATTTAGTGCCATTTACATTCAACAAGTTAACGCTGGTAAAATTAAAGTCAAATAATTATCCTTTTACAAGGGCATTTAAGTAACTTTGATTTAAGAAATAAAACGATAGCTTTAGATAATAGGGTTTTACATAATATGGTCAATTGTGACCTTGCATCTGTTTTAGATAATATTGTCAAAGTACTTACCATTCAAAAAGAAAGAATAATTAAAGGACAAAGCATGTGGTGGATTGATTGTATGTGGATAAATTTATCTTACTGTATTGTTTTATTATAATAAAGTGGACCAGCCACAATTATCATGGTCATCCAATTCCTCATGTTGTTAAAAGTTTATTATAATTGTATTGTTTTATTGTAAAAGGCAAAGTGACTAAATTAGTCCCTTGAAAAAATGGTATTAATAAGAGTGGGGTAGGGTAGAAGAGTCGGTTAGGAATTAAGTAGGTTGTGATTGGCTCATGCGATATGCATTGAGAGAGGGTTTTACCCTGATGGTACAATCTGTGTCATCGCTTACTTTTTTTATGTATCCATCAAGAATTCAATCAATAGAAACCCTACTATTTTCACTTTTTCATTGCTTATTTGGTCATAGTCACATCATTGGTCCGACCTGTCGTGGCCTGCCGATTGTTGTCGTTGATTACTCATGGAGATACGAACCAACACCTGCTTGGATGCTCAGGAAACCCACATCAAACAGCTCCAGAATGATGTCGCTGAGATCAAACAAATGTTGAAGGTGTTGGAGGATGATCACATGGAATCGGGTGAATTCTGGAAAGTGATGTTAGCTTGGATGACGAAATAGGAAAAGAAGGTTTCTGAAGAGTCAGGGACCTCCGTGGGTCCGGTATGCTGTTCTCTTCTTCTCCTCCGAAAGCAGGTTCCTATGAATCTACCTAATCTCTTCCATGGGCAGTCAAGAAGGTTAAATTGTCGGAGTTCTCAGGATTCGACCCGCAAGGGTGGATTCAGAAGGCGAACCTGTATTTCGATATGAATCTCACTACCGACGATGCTCGCTTGCAGTTGGCTCGATTAAGCATGATCGGAGTAGCACAACATTGGTTTACAATTATTACTCAGTTTCGTCCGTCGATTTCATGGACTGAGTATCAAGTGGAACTATTGCAGCATTTTAGTGGACTCGAGATTTAAAATCCGTATGAACACCTTGCCACAATCAAACAAGGGGATTGTATCTTCGATTATATTGATGATTTTGAATACCTGGTATCGTTGGTACCGCAGTTTGCTGGAATCGCAAAGTATTGGATACTTTATCGCGGGGTTGAAGGAGGATATGAAGAAATGGGTGTGGTTGCATCGGGCCCAATCACGGCTGGATGTGATGTACTTAGCAAAGGACGTTGAAGCAATTCTCCGGCCAAAGTCCAATTCAGCGGTGCTGAATCGTTTTCGTTACTATACTCCAATGGGTTTTCATCCACTGGGCCTTCGGATGGGCTTCCTAATTTGGGTCGCTCATAGTCCCGACCCAATTCCTTTAAGTCCACAGATCGCTCTTCTTCTTCTTCTTCTTCTTCTTCTTCTTCTTCTTCTTCTTCTTCTTCTTCTTATTTAATTCCTGCACAGTTGTTTTACCTAGAGTTTCTTCTTCCTCACCGGAGAGTGACAGAGTTCTCCACGGGATTCGGTCCCTGTCTCGTACTAAATGGGAGGAGCGCCGTAAAAAGGGGCTATGTTTTCGATGTGGCCAACAATTTGGTCCGGCTCATAAATGTCCTAAGGGAAAATTGCGAGTGTTGCTTTTGGGGGACGATGAAGAGGAACTTCCAACTGGGGATCATAGTTTGTTAACTTCTAGCGACTCTCCTAGTGATGTGGTGATCCCGGATTCTCCGTTGGCTTCTTGTGATGCCTTGGCATCTTCAGAAATTTTGCATCCTTGGAGGCGCAGAATACGATGAAACTAGAAGGGGCTTTTCGAGGTATTCCGATTTTTATGTTGGTGGATTGTGGGGCTTCCCACAATTTCATTTCCCGTAAGCTAGTTGCTGCACTGGGGCTTTCTACTTCGCGGTTTGGGGGCATTAGAATCAAATTGGGCGACAGTCATTTTGTTTTCATCATGAACGATGCTTGGGTGTGCCGATGACGATCGGATCCTGTGAATTCGTGCTCGATGCCTTGGTTTTGACATGGGTTCGTTGGATTTTATATTGGGTTTGGAATGGCTACGATCATTGGGGGAAGTGATGCACAATTGGCAAAATTCATCACTGCGGTTTGTTCATCATGGAACTCCTGTTCAGTTGCAAGGTTTACGCCGAGAAGACTCTTCTTGTATGGCATTGCACATGTGGTTGAATATGGATATGGATGCTTGCTAGTTTCATCATTCTTCTTTCTATATGATACAGGACATTGCTCAGTTGGTAATACCTGCTTCTCTGACTTTAACATAACAGTGTAGTCTTTCATCTCTTTTACAACAATTTGCAACCATTTTTCACGCGCCTTCGACTTTACCTCCTTCCCGTTTACATGACCATGTCATTCAACTCTCCTCTTCCACTCCAGTTTGTGTGCGACCTTATCGGTATCCCCATTTGCAGAAAACAGAGATTGAACGACAGGTTAAAGAATTGTTGCAAGTAGGCATGATCAGACCCAGCAAAGCGCTTATTCTAGTCCGGTTATTTTGGTTCAGAAGAAAGATAATTCATGGCGTATGTGTGTGGACTACAGATTTAACAACCCGACAAAAATCAGGTTAAAGTCAACTCAATTCTTCGAATTTTAAGCATTTAACTATTACCCTAGTTGACTCGTTTGACTCTCCAAAGATTAACCAATGTTCTTCTTAAGAAATGTCTTGCTGAATTTGGAATTTTCAACACAGTACATTGCACCCATGAGAGTCAATGGTCAATATTTGATCAATATTAACGCAAAACCCGTTGACAGATAAATCAACTGAGATAAAACGTTTAATAATGATAAAAATTAATAATAATAATAATAATAAATTTTAATTTATAAATAAATAAAATAATAATAAAATAAGACTTAGTAGGTTATAATGATGATAATAGATATTGTTGCAGCCAAGAATTTTCTTGGAGAATGCACATGCAAATTTATTTTTTCTAAAAAAGCTAACATACACACACACATTAACTCAAACTCTCCTCTCCCTCTCTTCACTTCTCCTCTCCCTCTCTCTCTCGGGTACTATACCCACAACCACCACGCTCACCGCCGAGACCACCACCATCACCTCCACCCCACCGCCGCCTGTTACCAAAGCCACCTCCACCATCGCCTACCGCCGAGGACACCACCATCACCACCCGACACCATCCCTACCCGATCACCACCCGACACCACAAACACCGCCACCAACCACCGCAACCACGACTGTCACCTCCACCACCCTCGCGATCACCATCCACCACCACGATCACCATCCACCACCGTGATCACCATTCACCACCGCGACCACCATCACCATCTTCTTCCTCTCTCTTTCGGCTGAAGAACAACACCACGACAACAACCATCACCGTAACCACCATCAAGCCGCACCACCACAACCATTACCGTAACCACAACCATTACCGTAACCACAATCTCACCATAATCTTCGAAAGTTTTCACTTCACTCTCATAGGACTATGGTGGCACCTTAGATTAGAACCCGAAGTGTTCATCAAGAGTTGTGAATCTTACAAGCATTGTGTTTAAAGTTCCATCTAGTGTCACTAAAGGTATACTATTTTTTTAGATTATGTATATTAGTTCATGCATGGATAATCAAGATGAAGATCTTGATGAATCTTGATTCACCCATTTAAAGATGTTATGAAATAGTTGTTTTGATGATATTATTGTAGAAATGGTCCTTTAAATGATTATATAAATCTGAAATTTTGTTTAAGATAGGTTAAAGTTTAATGGAAATATATTATTTGGGGGATCTAGAAGGTAAGAATGCATATATGGATGTACATGTAGTGTATGTATGTATGAACACATAAGTTGGAAGAATGATGGATTATGGCTTTGATAGAAACATTAGGAGGAAGAATTGTTGTTAACATGATGATCTAGGGTGGTGACTAAGATGGAAGACTTTGGTGACAATGAGAACACCATGAAATAATGTTAAAATGACTAAGTTATAATAGTGAAATAGAAACATGATACTTGAACATATTGAAGGATTTCACTAGATGAAAGTTAGATTTGTAAGACAAATATATTATATATATATAAATAAAATAAAAATGAATAATAATCAGGATTAAATGTAAGATCAAGAGGACATTATGACCAAGGAATACGACTAAGATGTCAAAGCGACTTCAAGACCTCGTAAAATAAATTTATAAGTGGACAACTTACGATTAAGAGGAATTATAGTATGTAACTACTAAACATAAAATATAGTTTGAACAACCCATGACTAATTACGTTTATAATAAATATATATATATAAGTTTTAAACGCAAAGTCCGCGAGTAGAATAGTAAGGACATAAGGCATCTAGAATAGGAACAATGAATATATATTAGTGAAAGAGTATATGACTCTAAGGGGAAAATAATAGTTTTTACTAAAAATTTACAAAAAAAATATACATTTTTATATAACATACTAATTTAAACAACTAAATAAATGGGTGAAAAGCATTTGTAAGCATGAAACATATATTGATCTTAATGCACATGATTAGGGTTTTATCATCAAAGGCTTGGCATGTTGGTTCCTTTCGTTAAGCATATCCAAAGGTGAGTACTTCGGCCCCATTTTTAAATAATGTTTTATTTAAAATATTTTGGGGAAAAGCATGATTAAAGATATGAGATATCTTATATATATGATGATTGATTGAGAAAACGAATATATATTAATTGATAGTATAAGTTGGGTCAGTTATATGCGTACATATTACTGGACCCCTAAATCCCCCCATAATCATTAACCTCGGGGAGGCCACAGACTTATATGGGTAGATCTATCGGGTTAGAAGGGCCCGCTCTCACGACCAGTCGCTCTGGTCAGGATTGTGAGGGAGTATATATGTTTGGACTGTTGTGGGGCAACGACTTATTTCTTGGTTTGATTATGGACTTATAGCCAAAGTTATCGTATGACCTAGCTAGTCTATGATACATATATTAATTTCTCTATCATCACAATGAAATTGGAAAGTAAATTGTTTTTATTTTAAATTCTGAAAACCCGAATGCTCACCAACTTTTGTTGACCTAGTATTTTCTCATGCTTTTCAGGTCCGTAAGAAATCTTAATTGGGATTGATGCGTAGGGATTTCAGGAAGGTCAAACGGTGTTGGGAGATGATGACGGAACGTGGGACCTAAACATCTAAGTGTAGATCTTTTTGTAGGAAAAGATTTTTATGAAAACTTGTCTTAACTTTAAGTATGTATTATGAATAAGTCTAAGGATTTCGTAACGATAATCATGTTTCTTATATGTAACACCCGAAAAGTCAAAACGAGTCGTAAGGGATTAGGGGCTTATTAATGGGTATTTAATAGAAAAAGGAAAAAGGGTTATGGGCTAAGTTGGGTTTATGGACAAGAGCTTGAGTAATTAAGGCCCATAATCAGCCCTTAACTCCAAAAATCAACCACCATCTTCTTCATTCAAACCCTAACTCCAAAAATTCGTAGAGAGAGAAAGTAGAGAGAGAAAGTGCAAGAAACTCAAGTTTTGGAGCTTCTAAGGTCAAGGGATCTAAGATCTGGGTGTTTGGGCAACAAAATCTCAAGAAAGGAGCAGCAAAACAAGGTAAGAATCGACCCCAAAACCCTTCTGTAGATCAAACCCGGATTCTAGGGTTTTGGGTTTTGAAAAGTTGCAAAGAATCGCATAAAGGTCACGTTTTTACGTATGAAAACATGTATGAAGCTTAGATTTAGCCTCATGGATGATAAACTAAGAGGTTGGACGTAAAAAGTTGTGATTTTGGGTGAAAAACGGACTGGTTCGTGATTTTTATGCGATCTGCGAAACTGTATATGCATCCAGCGAATTTGCATAATCATCCAGCGAAACTAAGAGCATTTCCAGCGAAATTACAGTTTCGCTGGGGCGAAACTACAATTTCGTTCGGGCGAAACTGTGGACCCATAGACATTGCGAAACTAGGAAATTCCAATGAAAGTTGGGCGCTCAAGGCAGCGAATCTGTCCAGCGAATCTGTCCAGCGAAACTGGCAGAAGTACTACCCAACGAAACTGACAGCGAAACTGCCAGCGAAATTGGCAGCGAAACTGCCAGCGAAACTGTGGGCGAAATTATGAAAAAATGACGTTTTTGTGTATTAACTTTCGTGCAGCCAGAGCATTCGGACAATAGCTTAAGTAACTTAGGATTTAAGCTATTTGCTAAGTTCAGGTGAGTTCTAGATCCCCTTATTTAAACGTTTTTTCATGATTTTGGGTAATTATGCATAGTAAACATAAGATTTTCAAGATAAGGATTTCAAGGTGTTTTAACAAGAAAATATATTTTTCTAAAGTAAAATGTGACATTTAAATAGCTCAAAATAATTTTCGGGCCAACCCAAGTAGCTACATGCCATCAGGTAAAATATTTCATGTAAACTGGCAATACGTGCGTGTGCTATTTGTTTTATATGCATGTAGGTTTGAACACTAACATGTGTTAGGATAGTGACTGCTTGGGACAAGAGGGTAAGGTAAGTAGTTAATCATACTTGGCCACTGTAATTAAGGACGTACCATACTTGTAATGATCTATGCAATTAACTTGAATGACCATTTCGGTGTTTAGATCTTATAGGAATTAGATATGGCGGGTAGGAAATCTGGGAAGGCTACACGTGGACGTCCTCGAGGTGGTCGTACTACTACACCACGCGTCACCCGGAGCAAAGCTAAGGCTCCCGAGACTGTTCATGAGGAGTCAGACCTCCATAGTCAACCAGAGGGTGAGGGATCAGCCACCCTCAAATCCACTGTGAAGGAGGCTATTGCCGATGAAGTCTACAATGTCATGCAAGACGTCTTACCCTCGGTGGTGAGTGAGGTGCTTAAAGCAGTTAAAGATGGAGAGAAAGTTGATAAGAAGGAGAAGGAAAATGAGAAGAATTCTGGAAGGTCCACTGGGAGGACGGAGGAATCTGAAGAGGAGCCATCAAACCCTAAGGTGGTAATCCATGATGACGATAGTGAGGAGGAGGCTGAGAGAGAGACGACTAGGGGGTGCAACTATGGGGCATTTCAAAGGTGCAAGCCCCCAACCTTTGACGGTAACGGCAATGCTACTGCCGCTCATCGTTGGGTCAGGGAGATGGAAGCAGTACTAGAAATCAGTGAGTGCCGCGAAGATCAGAAGGTTAAGTTTGCCACTCACTCTTTTGTCGACTCAGCATTATGCTGGTGGGACAATATCGTCCAGGCTGAAGGAAAGCAATCGATAGCCAAGATGAGGTGGTCTGAGCTGAAAGAGTTAGTGCTGGAGGAGTATTGCCCTCATCGGGAATTAGACAAGATTGAAAAGGAGTTCTTGTATTTGGAGGCTGGGAACATGACTTATCAAGAGTATACTTCCAAGTTCAATGAACTTGCAAGACTTGTTCCAGACATGGTGACACCTGTATCCAGGAAGATCAAGAGATACATACAGGGTTTGCCTGTGGACATCAGGAGGCACATGATTGCAGCCAGACCAGGCACGTTCAGGTCGGTGGTGGATTTAGCTGGGAGACTGTACGACAAAAGATATCCGGTGCCTGCACAAAAGAAGGTGGAGAGATGGAGTGGGAATAAGAATGGCAATGGGAAGAGGTTCGGAGGTGATAACTTCAGGAGTGGGGAGAAGAGGATGAGAGTTGAAGATCAGCCCGGAAGACAGGGAAATGTTGGTAGAGGAGGTGTTTGTAGAAAGTGTGGAAAGGGTCATTCGGGGGAGTGTAGAGTTGGAACTAGAAAATGTTTTAAGTGTGGGGGTGAGGGCCACTATGTTAGGGATTGCAAGGTGGGGAAATGTTACCAGTGTGGCGAGATGGGGTATGTGGGTAGGGACTGCAAGAAAGGAAAATCAGCAGGATCAGGAACGGTTAAAGCCGGAGATAAAGGAAAGGGTGACGATTCAAAGGCGAAGGCGAGGGCATTCAACATAACTCGCGAGGAGGCCAGGGTAGACCCAGAAGTATTTTCAGGTATGTTTCTGGTGGGCCATAAATATGCTTCTGTGCTCTTTGATTCTGGTGCTAGTAGAAGTTTTGTGTCTGCTGCCTTTTGCCGTTCGTTGCATGATAAGAGTAGAAAGTTAGACGAGCCTTTCTATGTAGAAACCGCCATTGGTAAATCCACTAAGGTAACTGAAGTGATTGAGGATTGCCTGATTGAGTTAGAAGGTTGTATGTTCCCTGCTAGGTTGCATGTTATGGCCTTAGGAGGTTTCGATGTGGTGTTAGGCATGGATTGGTTAGCTAGATATGAAGCCAATATAGTATGTAGCAAGAAAATAGTTCGTCTAACAACGCCCGATGGTAGTCCTGTTACGGTTCATGGGGATAAGGTGTGTTGTGTGCCGAAGGTCGTGTCGATGATCACAACTGAAAAGTACATGAGACGTGGGTGTAGCGCTTACTTGGCCTACGTAAAAGATGTGGACGCGCTAGAGCCACAATTATCAAACGTGCCGGTAGTGCGCGATTTTCCTGACGTCTTTCCTGAAGACCTGACTGGTGTGCCGCTTGACCGCGAAATCGAGTTTCAGATCGATTTATTACCGGGAGCGCAGCCCATCGCTAAAACACCATACCGATTGGCTCCTTCAGAGATGGTAGAATTGAGGGACCAGTTGCAAGATTTATTGGATAAGGGCTTCATTCGACCGAGCATCTCTCCATAGGGTGCTCCAGTTTTATTCGTCAAGAAGAAAGATGGTAGCATGCGGATGTGCATTGACTATCGCGAGCTCAATAAGCTGACCGTAAAGAATCGGTACCCGTTACGAAGGATCGACGACTTGTTCGATCAACTTCAGGGTGCCAGCTGGTTTTCGAGGATAGATCTGCGGTCTGGTTACCACCAACTGAAGGTGAAAGAACAAGATATTCCTAAAACAGCGTTTCGGACGCGTTATGGACATTACGAATTTCTCGTCCTGTCCTTTGGTTTAACTAAAGCGCCAGCTGCTTTTATGGACCTTATGAATCGGGTGTGTCGGCCTATGTTGGACAGATCAGTAATAGTGTTCATCGATGACATTTTGATCTATTCAAAGAGTGAAGAAGAACATGCCGATCATATTCGAGAAGTATTGGAGACACTCAAAAGCGAGAAGTTATATGCTAAGTTCTCCAATGTGCATTTTGGCTTCGAGAAGTACAGTTTCTGGGTCATGTGGTTAATCCCGAGGGGATTAGGGTGGATCCTGCGAAGGTTGAAGCGGTAATGCAATGGGAATCTCCAAAGACGCCAACCGAGATTCGCAGTTTCTTAGGTCTAGCAGGTTACTATAGGAGGTTTATCCAGGATTTCTCTAAGATAGCTTCTCCTTTGACTAAGCTGACCCGGAAGGACGTGAAGTATGAATGGGGTCCTGATCAGGAGAACGCCTTCCTAGAACTAAAAATGAGGTTAACGTAAGCCCCTGTCCTGACGCTACCTGAGGGGAACGAGGACCTGGTAGTCTACTCGGATGCCTCATATGCAGGATTGGGTTGCGTGTTGATGCAACGAGGGAAGGTGATAGCCTATGCTTCTAGACAGCTAAAAGCCCACGAGGCCAATTATCCTACACATGATTTGGAGTTGGCAGCGGTGGTGTTTGCATTGAAGATTTGGAGGCACTACCTGTATGGGTGAAGTGCACCATCTTCACTGATCATAAAAGTCTGAAGTATTTCTTCGAACAAAAGGAACTCAACATGAGGCAGAGGAGGTGGTTGGAACTGATCAAGGACTATGACTGCGAAATTCACTATCACCCAAGCAAGGCTAATGTGGTTGTTGACACCCTTAGCCGAAAAGAGCGACCCGAACCAATTCGGGTGAGGGCTTGCCAGATAATCATGACGCCTGATGTTATGAAACAAGTGAGGGCATTTCAGGATGAAGCATTAAGAGAAGACAGAGTCAACTCTGAAAGAATGAAAGGGCAGGTTTCAGATTTGGGGGAAAACACCCTGGGTGTTAGAACCCGATCTGGGTGGGTGTGGATCCCTCTCTATGGGGATTTGAGGGGGAAGATCATGGATGAGGCTCACAAAACCCGCTATTCCATTCATCCTGGTGCCACGAAGGTGTACCAAGATCTGAAGAAAGGTTACTGGTGGCCAGGAATGAAGCGAGATGTGGCTAAGTACGTAAGCAAGTGCTTGACTTGTCTGCAAGTGAAGGCAGAGCACCAAAAGCCATATGGAAAGATCCAGCCTTTGGATATCCCCGAATGGAAATGAGAACACATCACAATGGACTTCATCACGAAGCTACCTCGCACGACGAGAGGAAGCGACGCGATCTGGGTGATTGTTGACCGTCTAACAAAGAGCGCCCATTTCCTACCAATTCGAGAGACGTATTCCTCTGAGAGATTGGCAGAGCTATTTATCAAGGAGATCGTGGCTCGTCACGGCGTGCCAGTGTCTATCGTTTCAGATAGGGACACACGATTTACGTCCAAGTTCTGGAAGAGGTTTCACGACTCAATGGGGACTAGACTGCATATTAGTACGGCTTACCACCTCCAGACGGATGGTCAGTCGGAAAGAACGATTCAAACCTTAGAAGACATGCTGCGAGCGTGTGTAATCGACTTCGGAGGAAGTTGGGATGAGCATTTACCGTTGGTGGAATTCTCTTATAATAATAGCTACCACGCCAGCATAGGTATGCTACCTTACGAAATGTTGTATGGTAGGAAGTGCAGAACGCCCGTGTGTTGGGGTGACATCGGGCAAAAGGGATTGGGGAGCCTCGAAGTGATTGAGGTCACAACTGAGAAGTTAGATAAGATCAAGGCATTCATGAAGGCTGCAAAGGATCGCTAGAAGTCTTACGCCGATAAGAGGCGTAGACCTATAGAACTTGAGGTTGGTAACAAGGTTATGCTCAAGGTATCGCCCTGGAAAGGGATTATCAGGTATCGAAAAAGGGGAAAGTTAAGCCCAAGGTTCATAGGGCTTTTCCGTATTATCACAAGGGTAGGGGAAGTGGCCTACAGACTAGAATTACCTGATGAGCTGAGTGGAATTCACCCTACGTTCCATGTATCTCATCTTAGGAAATGTCTAGCAGACGACGATGCATTTGTACCATTAGAGGACATTGAGGTCGATGAGCGACTGAACTATGTAGAGCAGCCAGTGGCCATCCTGGATTGGAAGGAGAAGCGCTTACGTAATAAAGTAGTTCCACTCGTACGAGTACAGTGGAGACACAGAAAAGGATCAGAATCTACGTGGGAGGTCGAGGAGGAGATGAGGAAATTTTATCCTCAATTGTTTGATGATTGACAGGTTTCGAGGACGAAACCTAAATAAGTAGGGGAGACTTGTAACACCCCGAAAAGTCAAAACGAGTCGTAAGGGATTAGGGGCTTATTAATGGGTATTTAATAGAAAAAGGAAAAAGGGTTATGGGCTAAGTTGGGTTTATGGACAAGAGCTTGAGTAATTGAGGCCCATAATCAGCCCTTAACTCCAAAAATCAGCCACCATCTTCTTCATTCAATCCCTAACTCCAAAAATCCATAGAGAGAGAAAGTAGAGAGAGAAAGTGCAAGAAACTCAAGTTTTGGAGTTTCTAAGGTCAAGGGATCTAAGATCTGGGTGTTTGGGCAACAAAATCTCAAGAAAGGAGCAGCAAAATAAGGTAAGAATCGACCCCTAAACCCTTCTGTAGATCAACCCGGATTCTAGGGTTTTGGGTTTTGAAAAGTTGCAAAGAATCGCATAAAGGTCACGTTTTTACGTATGAAAACATGTATGAAGCTTAGATTTAGCTTCATGGATGATAAACTAAGAGGTTGGACGTAAAAAGTTGTGATTTTGGGTGAAAAACGGACTGGTTCGTGATTTTTATGCGATCTGCAAAACTGTATATGCATCCAGCGAATTTGCATAATCATCCAGCGAAACTAAGAGCATTTCCAGTGAAATTACAGTTTCGCTGGGGCGAAACTACAGTTTCATTCGGGCGAAACTGTGGACCCATAGACATTGCGAAACTAGGAAATTCCAATGAAAGTTGGGCGCTCAGGGCAGCGAATCTGTCCAGCGAAACTGGCAGAAGTACTGCCCAGCGAAACTACCAGCGAAATTGGCAGCGAAACTGACAGCGAAACTGTGGGCGAAATTATGAAAAAATGACGTTTTTGTGTATTAACTTTCGTGCAGCTAGAGCATTCGGACCATAGCTTAAGTAACTTAGGATTTAAGCTATTTGCTAAGTTCAGGTGAGTTCTAGATCCCCTTATTTAAACGTTTTTCCATGATTTTAGGGCTATTATGCATAGTAAACATATGATTTTCAAGATAAGGATTTCAAGGTGTTTTAACAAGAAAATACATTTTTCTAAAGTAAAATGTGACATTTAAATAGCTCAAAATAATTTTTGGGCGCGCTGACCTGGCAGCCCGGCCCCAGCCAGGGGCGTTGCCCCTTGGACCCCACTAGGGGCTGCTGCCCCTAGGATCCCGCTATCAGGGGCTGCCGCCCCCAAACCCCCGTTGTCCCGCGGAGGGTCGGTTACGTATTATGATGACTAGTACTTGGTAACTTGTGTACTTAATAAGTTACGTATTATATATTAAGTGAAAGATAATATTAGTGAGAAGTGGAACTTAACGAATGTTACCCCCGGGCCCGTATGATGATGAAAAGTCTTGCAAGCACTATGATAGACTTCACTTATGTGAGTCTGATGTATGATGATGGATCTGTATTCATGAGCAGGCTATGTGCCTTGCAGTGTGGATCAACTGTCGGGGGTTAGCTACCGTTTTCATGTGTACCGACAGGGATTGGCATTTGTTGTCAATCAACATGGAGCTCTTGCTTTATGCAATCTCGTTTATGTTAAAGTGGAAGATATTAATGAATGAAAGATAATGAACATGCCTATTATGATGAAATGTATGTATTACGTATACGTGGTCATTATATGAAAGACAAAGTTATATTTACTATTTACTTTAAACTAGAACTCACTCAGCAAAGCTGACTTTTATGCATAATAGTTGGTAGGTAAGTGCTGATGCTGAGGATGGCACCGTGGAGCTACTTGGAAATTTACGGATGGCATTTCTGTTTATGAAACTTTATTTGAAATTTTAAGAACAAGTATTGTGTTTTGTTTACAATTAAGAGACAAATGTATGGGCATGACATGTTTTCTACATTTTAAATGAATGTCTAATTAATTCCGCTGCAATGTTTTGTTATTAAACTGATTTTATGCTATGAATTGCCAACTGTGAGGCTTCCCGGGAACGGGGCCTTACATTATAATAACCGTTTGACTATAGTCGTTGGTAAAATTCCAACTTCAGTTACCGCCCTTCCACGTGTTTATCTGTGGTACAAATCGGTTTTTGGTGTGTGACAGAAGTTGGTATCAGAGCCAAAGGTTATAGGGAAACTAGAAAAATTTCTTGAAAAGAAAAACTAGACTATAACCGGAAATAATGGGTCCCGAAACAATCCCGTCATTCCCAAGCACGGTTAGTGAGTGCTGTTTAGACTTACATAAGATTAACTGATTTAAGACGTTAGCATTATGAGTAGATTAATAGCGCATATATATACCTAAATTTTATGTAGATGGCCGGTCAGATCAATGAAAAAGACATCTTTGACATCAGTAGTGGCACCGAGGATTCTCCTCAACAAGGACCACCTAGGTCCTGGTACCAGCGTGTCCGACCACATTTTTCCATCGGGATGCAACCAGGCATGCAGAACTCAGGGAATCGATGGATATCTGAGGATAGTGTCGAAGGCCCTAACCGAGTCGAAGCTACTTTGGAGCCAACCCCGGGAGCTCAAACTAATAGTGAGCTTAGGAGATCGACTAGGGTCATACTGACTACGGAGAAACCTGATGATAACCATGTAGCACGAGCAGATACATTGTTGACAGTCACTACCCCTATGACACCCATTCCATCTATGCAGCAACCACCGAAGATTCGAATGGTATACGAGAGAAGGAAGAAAAGAAAGGCGAAAGAAGTCGTGCAAGATATTAGTGATACGCATGAAACTCCTGATCCTAAGAGAATTCAAGCTAATACAGAGAGGTGGGATTGGATTAGGAACACCATGAAGAGGTGGGCGGCCGTGGATGGAGTTCCTTCCACCTTCGAGGTGGGGGAATCTTCCACTAACCCTCATGGTGAGTATAGTGTCGGTGAATCTATAGAACAGATGATGATGATCTTAACTATCCGCTGCCTTGGTTATGAGGAAGAGTTGTCAGTCATGAAGGATAAACTGAAAGTGCAGGAGGAGGTCGACCAAGCTTTGGATGGAAAACTGATGGCTGTTGAGGAAGAACTGATGTTGGGGGATAATGCACTTCACAAAGTGCATTTTCGAGTATCTGATTTGGAAACCAACCTTTTGGAGATTAAGAATAGGCTAACTGTAGCTGAGCAAAGGGTTGAGGTGGCAGAAGCAACAATGGTCTTGACTCAACAACAGTTAATGATGATGGAGGAGAGGGTTGAGGCTACTATGAAAGTAGCCACTTTTTGCCTGATGATAGCCGCATATCTGATGCACACTGGGAGTGCAGCTCCATTTTAGTGATCATGATGTTGTTAAAAACTAGATGTTTAAGTTATTTTGAACTATAATTTTGCCACGAAAACTTGATCGTGTGAATGGTTATGTTTAATGTATGAAATCATGTTTTCTTTAAAAACCCGATGATTATGGTTATGATTATTTATTATGATTATGGTGTTTGATATATATTGTTATACTTGAGAGAAATCTTGTAGATGCTTTTGGTTACTAGAAATTATATCGATACATTAAAGTCATGTCATCTTTAAGACCTTTATCTGTTTTGCGTGACAGTAATAAGATATGCCACCTAGAACACGGACTACATCGTCAGGCGGAAACGCCAACCTGCCCACGACCGCAGAAGAATTAGCTCAACTAATAACGCAACATGTTCAAACAGCTCTAGAGCAACATGAGGCCAATATGACCATGGGCTTGGGCAAAATGCGTGGTGGAGTAAACGGTAACCATGGGAATGGAGTGGGAAATGGATCAAACATCGGATCCAGTAGTGGTGATGGAATAGGGGGTAATAACGGTTTTGGATCGGATGGGCATCCTGGAAATTCGACGAATGGTCAGATAATGGGGTGCTCATATAAGACATTTCAAGGGTGCAACCCAAGAGCTTTTACCGGCGCAGAAGGACCGTTGGACATTGTTCGGTGGATTGAAAGGATGGAAACCGTGATAGCTATAAGTAATTGTTTGGACAATCAGAAAGTGAAGTACGCAACCTGTTCGTTTCAAGATGCGGCGCTATCCTGGTGGAATTCTCAACGACAGATTTCTAGGGGACGCAAATGCTTATGAACTCTCCTGGGAACAGTTAAAGGAGATGTTACTTCGTGAGTACTGCCCGCGAAATGAGCTACAGAAAATTAAGACGGAATTCTGGAATCACACAATGGAGGGTGTTGACATACGAACTTACACGTCTAGGTTCAATGATCTTGCTAGATTAGTACCTCGAATGGTAGCGCCAGAGTACATCCGGATTGAAAGATATATGTGGGGATTATCGCCACAAATTCGAAGCAGTGTTACAGTATCCAACCCTACTACCATACAAAGTGCCATAACCATTGCACACACTCTAACCGATGATGTAGTGCGTAGTGGAACATTGGGTAAAAAGGTAGGGGAAGTGGAAAGGAAGATTGTGGAAATGGAAAGGAGAATACCAAACGGTAAAAGAAAATGGAATGGAAATCCCAATGATTGGAGAAACAACAAAAAAAGTTTTAAGCCAGGACCTGGGAAGGCGTATACAGCTACTTCAAGCGACTCCAAGGGGAAGCGAGGACCGCCAGGAAGATGTAATAAGTGTGGGTATTCACATAACGGTGAATGTCGAATTTGCTCGCGCTGCAAGAAGTTTGGGCATCTAAGTCAAAATTGCAGAACGAAACCCTTCGAGAAAGCACAAAAGAACTGTCCAGTTTGTTTCGGATGTGGGAATACGAGACATTTCAAGAGAGATTGTCCTAATCTAGGCGAAACCAAGGCCAGGGGACGAGCTTTTGAGATGAATGTGAAAGAGGCACGTCAGGAACCGTCAGTTGTTAATGGTACGTTTCTCATTAATAACCATTATGCATCCGTATTATTTGACACCGGTGCTGATTTAAGTTTTGTGTCGAAAGAGTTTGAGCCATTACTAGGAAAGAAGCCTCACAAATTAGGTAGGAAATATATAATCGAATTAGCTAATGGGAAGAAAATAGAATCTGGTTATGTAATCGAGAACTGTATCATTCAACTTAACAATCACCCATTTAGCATCGATTTACTACCTGTTACACTGGGAAGATTTGATGTCATGGTAGGAATGGATTGGCTTTCTCGAAACCATTCTGAAGTCATTTGCTTCGAGAAGCTTATTCGATTGCCGACGAGCAGCAGTAAAGTTTTGATTGTACAAGGCGACAAAGAGAAGCCCTCCCCAAAGGTTATTAATGTTATGAAGACGTATGAATATATAAGCAAAGGATACCAGGCTTTCCTAGTAAGGCCACTGTCATAAATAAAGAAGAACGAAGGATTGAGGATATTCCAGTGGTGAGAGAGTATCCAGAGGTGTTTCCAGGATTTACCAGGGTTGCCTCCACAACGACAGATTAATTCCAGATAGAGTTGGTGCCCGAAGCGGCCCCCATTACCAGATCGACGTATCGACTAGCGCCCTCTGAAATGCAAGAGTTGTCAAAACAATTGTAAGAATTATTAGATAAGGGATTCATCCGACCAAGCTTTTCCCCATGGGGAGCCCCGGTATTATTTGTCAAAAAGAAGGATGGATTGTTTAGAATGTGTATCGATTATCGGGAATTAAATAAACTCACAATCAAGAATCGATACCCATTACCAAGAATAGACGATCTGTTCGATCAGTTACAGGGTCTAGTTACTACTCAAAAATTGATCTGCGATCCGGTTACCATCAGTTGTTGATAGCAGAGGAAGACGTTCCGAAAACAGCTTTCAGAACACGATACGGCCACTATGAGTTTCTAGTGATGCCGTTTGGTTTAACCAATGCCCCAGCAGTGTTCATGGATCTCATGAACAGAGTCTGTAAGCCCTACCTAGACAAGTTTGTAATAGTTTTTATCGATGATATTCTGATATACTCAAAATCCCGAGAAGATCATGAGCATCATTTACCACTCGTCTTGGAAATGCTGAAGAAAGAAACGTTGTATGCAAAATTTTCAAAATGCGATTTCTGGCTACGGGAAGTTCACTTCCTTGGGCACGTCATAAACCAGGAAGGTATTCATGTAGACCCTGCAAAAATTGAAGCAATAAAGAATTGGGAAACACCCAAGTCACCAACAGAAGTACGGCAATTCCTAGGGTTAGCTGGCTACTATCGTAGGTTCATCGAAAATGTTTCAAAGATAGCACAACCACTAACTTTACTGACTCGTAAAGATTGAAGATACGAGTGGAGCGCTGACCAGGAAGAAGCTTTTCAAGTTCTAAAGCAAAAGCTGTGTAGTGCACCTATTCTATCACTCCCTGATGGAACCGATGGGTTCGTAGTATACTGTGATGCTTCGCGTTTAGGTCTGGGATGCGTGTTGATGTAAAGAGACAAAGTTATTGCTTACGCATCAAGACAACTAAAAACACATGAAAAGAATTACACAACCCATGATCTCGAATTAGGGGCAGTGATTTTTGCCCTGAAAATCTGGAGACACTACCTCTATGGAACAAAGTGTGTAGTATACACAGATCACAAAAGTTTACATCATATTTTCGACCAGAAAGAGCTGAACATGAGACAGCAACGATGGGTTGAGCTATTGAATGATTACGACTGTGACATTAGATATCACCCAGGCAAGGCTAACATGGTTGCAGACGCTCTCAGCAGGAAAGAAAGAGAAAAGCCTTTGCGCGTAAGAGCGTTAGAGTTAACCATATACTCCGACCTCTTAACTCGGATACGTGATGCACAACTGGAGGCAATAAAAGATGATAATTTGGTGAATGAGAATCTGAAAGGAATGATCAGAGAACTAACACCCAACTCCGATAACCTAATGCGGTTTGCAAATAGGGTATGGATTCCAAAGTATGGGGATTTGCGCCAGGTAATTCTTGACCAAGCACATAAATCAAGATACTCAATCCACCCCGGATCAGACAAGATGTATCATGATGTAAAAGAATTGTATTGGTGGCCCAATATGAAAGGTGATATAGCGTCGTACGTAAGCAAATGTATGACATGCTCCAAGGTAAAGGCAGAACACCAAAGGCCATCCGGACTCCTACAGCAGCCTGCAATCCCAACATAGAAATGGGAGTGTATTGCTATGGATTTTGTAACGAAGTTACCCAAAACATTAAACGGCTACGATGCAATTTGGGTAATAATCGATCGTTTAACAAAATCAGCACACTTCTTGCCTATCAAAGAGACGTATGGCATGCATAAATTGGCCAATCTGTACATCAAAGAGGTGGTGTCTCGCCATGGAGTACCAATATCAATTATTTCTGACAGAGATAGTCGATTTACCTCGAGATTTTGGCAAACTTTGCATGAGGCCATGGGCACTCGCTTAGACATGAGTATTGACTACCACCCCCAAACGGACGGTCAAAGCGAGAGGACCATCCAGACATTGGAAGATTTGCTAAGAGCATGTGCGATGGACTTTGGTGGAAATTGGGACACTCACTTACCATTAGTCGAGTTTTCATATAACAATAACTATCACACCAGTATTAAAGCGGCTCCATTTGAGGCTTTATACGGGAGAAAATGTCGTTCTCCCCTCTGTTGGGCAGATGTTGGCGAAAGACAATTAACCGGACCCGAAATCATTCAAGAAACAACCGACAAGATTGGGCAAATCAAAAGAAGACTAGAAGCGGCGAGAAGTAGACAAAAGAGCTATGCGGATAATCGGAGGAAGCCGTTAGAATTTCAAATTGGTGATAGAGTATTTCTAAAAGTATCACCATGGAAAGGCATAGTAAGATTTGGTAAACGAGGAAAACTCAATCCTCGATTCATTGGACCGTTCGAGATAACCAAACGTATTGGACCAGTCGCATACCGTCTTAACTTACCATGTGAACTCAGGAAGGTTCATAACGTGTTCCATGTATCCAATCTTAAGAAATGCATGTTAGATGAGTCACTAATTATTCCACCGGAGGAAGTTTACATTGACGACAAACTTCATTTCATCGAAGAACCAACTGAGGTTTTGGATCGGAAGGTTCAGAAACTCAGACGAAAGCAAATCAGACTAGTTAAAGTGAGATGGAATTCGAAGAGAGGACCTGAATTTACATGGGAACGCGAAGATCAGATGCAAAAAAAGTATCCCCATCTCTTTAAGACTCAGCCTAACAGAGACCCTGCAGCGAAAATTTCGGGACGAAATTTCTTAAACAGGGGGAGATTTTAACAACCCGACAAAAATCAGGTTAACGTCAACTCAATTCTTTGAATTTTAAGCATTTAATTATTACCCTAGTTGACTCGTTTGACTCTCCAAAGATTAACCAATGTTCTTCTTAAGAAATGTCTTGCTGAATTTGGAATTTTCAACATAGTACATTGCACCCATGAGAGTCAATGGTCAAAATTTGATCAATATTAACGCAAAACCCGTTGACAGATAAATCAACTGAGATAAAACGTTTAATAATGATAAAAATTAATAATAATAAATAATAATAATAAGTTTTAATTTATAAATAAATAAAATAATAATAAAATAAGACTTAGTGGGTTATAATGATGATAATAGATATTGCTGCAGCCAAGAAATTTCTTGGGAGAATGCACATGCAAATTTATTTTTTTAAAAAGCTAACATACACACACACATTAACTCAAACTCTCCCCTCCCTCTCTTCACTTCTCCTCTCCCTCTCTCTCGGGTACTATACCCACAACCACCACCCTCACCGCCGAGACCACCACCATCACCTCCACCCCACCACCGCCTGTTACCAAAGCCACCTCCATGGTCGCCTACCGCCGAGGACACCACCATCACCACCCGGCACCATCCCTACCTGATCACCACCCGACACCACAAACACCGCCACCAACCACCGCAACCACGACTGTCACCTCCATCACCCTCGCGATCACCATCCACCACCACGATCACCATCCACCATCGTGATCACCATTCACCACCGCGACCACCATCACCATCTTCTTCCTCTCTCTTTCGGCTGAAGAACCACACCACGACAACAACCATCACCGTAACCACCATCAAGCCGCACCACCACAACCATTACCGTAACCACAACCATTATCGTAACCACAATCTCACCATATTATTCGAAAGTTTTCACTTCACTCTCATAGGACTATAGTGGCACCTTAGATTAGAACCCGAAGTGTTCATCAAGAGTTGTGAATCGTACAAGCTTTGTGTTTAAAATTCCATCTAGTGTCACTAAAGGTATACTATTTTTTTAGATTATGTATATTAGTTCATGCATGGATAATCAAGATGAAGATCTTGATGAATCTTGATTCACCCATTTAAAGATGTTATGAAATAGTTGTTTTGATGATATTATTGTAGAAATGGTCCTTTAAATGATTATATAAATCTGAAATTTTGTTTAAGATAGGTTAAAGTTTAATGGAAATATATTATTTGGGGGATCTAGAAGGTAAGAATGCATATATGGATGTACATGTAGTGTATGTATGTATGAACACATAAGTTGGAAGAATGATGGATTATGGCTTTGATAGAAACATTAGGAGGAAGAATTGTTGTTAACATGATGATCTAGGGTGGTGACTAAGATGGAAGACTTTGGGTGACAATGAGAACACCATGAAATAATGTTAAAATGACTAAGTTATAATAGTGAAATAGAAACATGATACTTGAACATATTGAAGGATTTCACTAGATGAAAGTTAGATTTGTAAGACATATATATATATATATATATATATATATATATATATATATATGAATAAAATAAAAATGAATAATAATCAGGATTAAATGTAAGATCAAGAGGACATTATGACCAAGGAACACGACTAAGATGTCAAAGCGACTTCAAGACCTCGTAAAATAAATTTATAAGTGGACAACTTACGATTAAGAGGAATTATAGTATGTAATTACTAAACATAAAATATAGTTTGAACAACCCATGACTAATTACGTTTATAATAAATATATATATATAAGTTTTAAACGCAAAGTCCGCGAGTAGAATAGTAAGGACATAAGGCATCTAGAATAGGAACAAGGAATAGATAGTAGTGAAAGAGTATATGACTCTAAGGGGAAACTAATAGTTTTTACTAAAAATTTACAAAAAAAATGTACATTTTTTATATAACATACTAATTTAAACAACTAAATAGATGGGTGAAAAGCATTTGTAAGCATGAAACTAATATTGATCTTAATGCACATGATTAGGGTTTTATCATCAAAGGCTTGGCCCGTCGGTTCCTTTCGTTAAGCATATCCAAAGGTGAGTACTTCGGCCCCATTTTTAAATACTGTTTTATTTAAAATATTTTGGGGGAAAAGCATGATTAAAGATATGAGATATCTTATATATATGATGATTGATTGAGAAAACGAATATATATTAATTGATGGTATAAGTTGGGTCAGTTATATGCGTACATATTACTGGACCCGACCTAAATCCCCCCATAATCATTAACCTCGGGAGGCCACAGACTTATATGGGTAGATCTATCGGGTTAGAAGGGCCCGCTCTCACTACCAGTCGCTCTGGTCAGGATTGTGAGGGAGTATATATGTTTGGACTGTTGTGGGGCAACGACGTGTTTCTTGGTTTGATTATGGACTTATAGCCGAAGTTATCGTATGACCTAGCTAGTCTATGATACATATATTAATTTCTCTATCATCATAATGAAATTGGAAAATAAACTGTTCTTCTTTTAAATTCTGAAAACCTGAATGCTCACCAACTTTTGTTGACCTAGTATTTTCTCATGCGTTTCAGGTCCGTAAGAAATCTTAATTGGGAATGATGCGTAGGGATTTGGGGAAGGTCAAACGGTGTTGGGAGATGATGACGGAACGTGGGACCTAAACATCTAAGTGTAGATCTTTTCGTAGGAAAAGATTTTTATGAAAACTTGTCTTAACTTTAAGTATGTATTATGAATAAGTCTAAGGATCTTGTAACGATAATCATGTTTCTTATAATAACCGTTTGACTATAGTCGTTGGTAAAATTCGAACTTCAGTTACCGCCCTTCCACGTGTTCATCTGTGGTACAAATCAGTTTTTGGGGTGTGACAACAAAGCTTTGAACTATGCCACCGTCCCGAATAAGTACCCGATACTGGTTGTGGATGAACTCATTGATGAGTTACATGGGTCGCAATTTTTTTTCAAATTGGACCTGAAATCGGGTTATATTCAGATTTGCATGCATCCGGATAGTATCGATAAAACTGCATTTCGCACCCACGACGACCATTACGAGGATTTGGTAATGCCATTCGGGTTGATGAATGCTCCTGCTAAGTTTCAGGTAGTCATGAATGACATCTTTTGTCCCATTCTTTGTCGCAAGGTGGTTATATTTTTTGATGACATATTAGTTTACAGCCCTTCATGGGAAGCTCACTTATCTGACTTACGTGAGGTTTTTCAAGTTCTTTTGACTCATCAGTTTCGCGCCAACCCACAAAAGTGTTGTTTTGGGCAGTGATCTATTGATTATTTAGGTCATATTATTGAGGGATCGGGAGTTTCTATGGATCCTAAGAAAGTGAGCGCTATTATGGATTGGCCAGTTCCTAAGACTATAAAGGAGTTACGTGGGTTTTTGGGTCTCACCGGGTACTATCGTAAGTTCGTTAAAAATTATGGTAGCATCGCCCGACCTCTCACGAATTTAACTAAAAAAGACTCTTTCTTGTGGCACCCATAAGCTCAGGATGCTTTTGATCGGCTAAAACAAGCCTTGATTTCGGCTCCGGTTCTCGCCCTACCCGATTTCTCCATTCCTTTTTTCGTAGAATGTGATGCCTTCGGTGGGGGAATTAGGGCAGTTCTCATGCAAAATCACCATCCTATAGCATATTTCAGCAAAGCCTTGAGTGCCCGCAATGTCTCTAAATCGGCTTATGAGTGCGAATTGATGGTATTAGTATTAACTATCCAACATTGGAGACCATATTTGTTGGGTAATAAATTTACTATTCATACCGATCAAAAGTTTAAAATTCTTATTACAACAACGCATTTCTACATCCGACCAACAAAATTGGGTGGTTAAACTTTTGGGTTACAATTTTGATATAGTTTATAAACCGGGACGCGAAAATCGGGCAGCGGACGCACTATCATGTCGAGCTGATTCGGGGACCTTTTTACAAGGATTTTCCTCACCTGTTCGGGTTCAAGGAGCTCAACTAATAGAGGAGGCTAAATTGGATGTTAAGATTCAACAGCTTCTTCACAATTGCTCAATTCACCCTAATAAACATCCGGGTTACTTGGTTAAACAGAGGATTCTTTTTTATCAAAATCGATTAGTTATTTCCCGCCATTCTCAATTCATTCCGGCTCTTTTACATGACTTTCATGTTACCGCTACCGGGGGACATTCGGGTTTCTATCACACTTATCGTCGATTAGCAGCGAATTTATATTGGCTAGGTATGACATCCACTATTAAAAAAAATTTCGTGCTTGCAATATTTGCCAACGTTGCAAGGCTGACTCAACACTTCCTGGCGGTCTGTTACAACCTCTTAATATTCCTCACGTCATTTGGGAAGACATTTCCTTGGATTTTATTGTCGGGTTACCTTCTTCTAAAGGGTACACTGTGGTTCTTGTGGTTGTTGACAGATTGTCTAAGTACGCTCATTTCATTTTTTTAGAACCCCCATATACGGCTAGTTTGGTGGCTGAGGTTTTTATTTAGGAGGTCATTCGTCATCATGGTATCCCTAAATCTATTGTGAGTGATCGGGACCCTCTATTTCTTAGCAATTTTGGCAGGAAATCTTTCGATCTATGGGTACTACGTTTCACGTGAGCTCCGCGTATCATTTGGAATCTGATGGTCAAATAGAGGTGATTAATCATTGTCTGGAAGCTTATTTACATTGTTTCGCTGTTGATCAACCAAATACATGGTCTAATTGGCTTCTGTGGGAGGAATTTTGGTACAATTTCACCTTCCATGCTTCTACGGGCACAATACCATTTACGAGTGTTTATGGGCGTCCTCCTCCCACCATCTTGCAGTTTGTTCCCGGGGAGGTTCGAGTGGAAGCAGTGGCTCAGGAGCTTCAGGACCGAGATGAGGCCTTGCGCCTACTCAAGGTTCATTTGTCGAATGCCCAAATCACCATGAAGTTTCAAGCTAACAAGACTCGTCGTGATGTTCAATTTGCCATAGGCGAATGGGTTTATGTCAAGCTCAAGCCATATCACCAACTATCGGTGCACAGTCATATTCATCAGAAACTGGAAGCCAAATTTTTTGGTCCTTTTCAAATTGAAGACAAAGTCGGACCGGTAGCTTATAAATTGACATTGCCGGCCACTTCTAAGATTCATCCAGTCTTTCATGTCTCCTTACTTAATAAAGCTGTTTCTACTCCTATTAACCCGATTCTTCCACCGGAATTATATATTATATTACCAGCGGTGAGTTTAACCGCTGGTTGAAATCGTTACAGCCATTGGATCAAGCTAAAATCAAAGCTTGTCCATTTAAACTTGACGGTTTTGACGGTTACAAGAGTTTTTAGAGGTTATCTCAGCCCCTAAAAATGTTGCGTTTATCGGGGTGCGGTTATCAATATCAGCTTTTAGTGACAGTTTATATGCTGTTTATTGGGGTGTGGTTATCAATATAAGCTTTTAGTGGAAGTTTTATGCGGTTTTCCTCACACGGACGGTCGTTCTGTTCTCCCACGTCGTACATCTCTTCTTATTTAATGGTTGTTTGAGAAGAAAGAGAGAACACTTTCTAAATCATGAAAGGCCATCACCATGAGTCGGTTTATCGAAGACGTTGCAGACTTCCATGAATACCCAACACGTCGTACTGCAGCCGACCTCCATCACAAATATCCTTTGATCTATCCACATGCATGTTTCCCCCTCGGTTAATCTATCCTAATCGGTGACTATTTGAAGGAAAACAACATTGCTCTTTGACTGTTTCCTCATCGATTGAAGACAGTAGTGCTAGAGGAACTGGGTTTCAATTTTACGGTATATATATGTTTGAATGATATTTTGCTTTCGTGTTTCTAAGTCTAATTTGTTTTGTTCCTTTATTCGAACAGAGCTGACGAGTTGGGGAGTGGATTACTCATATTGTCGACCTTCTGGAGTGTTCAGGAATCAACTTTAATGATTGAAGGTAACATAAAT
This sequence comes from Flaveria linearis, assembly GCA_024085815.1. Classification (NCBI taxonomy): domain Eukaryota; kingdom Viridiplantae; phylum Streptophyta; class Magnoliopsida; order Asterales; family Asteraceae; genus Flaveria; species Flaveria linearis. Next base: position 56,693 of record JABSNV010001254.1, read on the forward strand.
TCTAAATACGAATGTGTAGATTTGTTTTAATTTCTTGATTTTGCATATTCTTTATTGAAGGGTGGTTAAATTGAAAGAAATTGCCTCAATGTTACAGAGTTTTTAATGGCACGGTTGATGTTTTTTGTATTTAATTACGTAGATTGTCATATCAAAATTGGACGAAGCATTGCCCATCAACTCCTGTATAGAAGATATCTTTCAAAGTAAAAGAAGGTATGAATTTGACTTTCCATACAAAATAATTATCTATAATATTTATTAAAGGTCTGTTGTTTTGTTAATACTTTGTGCTTTAAGAATCCAAGCATTAATTTTAGCTATAATATCTATTGATCTTCTTTATCTCAGCATTTCTCTTTTGATTGTCCCGGATGTAAGTTCTTATGATTTTAGTGATCAATCCTATTATTTTGAGTTAACACTATGTTTGCCATTAGCTAGGAGACTTAATGGCTGCAAGGTTGCTGATTCTTAAACATGTTCCCAACATTGAGGTGTGATTATCTTAACTTGTCATTTTAACTATTTTGACTTTGATCTCTTTTGTTTCATAATACTTTCAGTGTTTCTGTACTACACTTTGTTATGAATATGCGAGTATGGTCATTACCCTATTTATTGACGTTTGAGTGTTCATTTAAACCTTTGACTATTATGTTTCGAGGCAATGAATGGTCTATGTTTGTATACATATGCATAGTAATCTATTATGGATCATACATATTATCTACCTAAGCCTAATCACGTCATCCTATTTTACACGTCATCCTATTTTACTCTAATTTGCAGACCCCAATCAAATATACGTATAGCCCTCCACTACAAGATCTATTCATTGGATTGATTTTGAAGTACTTTATGTTTTGTGGTCAATTTAGCATAGGACTGGAAGAAGATTTTCAGTGAACCCATCATAAACAGCCTCTTTCAAGCATCTTTAGTTTGTCAATTTCATTATATTGTATTAAATTTATCAAGTTGTATCTTGGGGAAATTAGGATTTTAGTTAAATTTAATGATGTTTAATTATGAGTTCATGTTAATACATGGATATGCATATCTTGAGTGTTTTGAAACCATTGAGCTATAGGTAATTAAGTTAAGAACTTGGTACTGTTTTGAAACCAAGATAGGAACCTTATTACGTATTGTGCCCTTGGTTTTGTTTTGAAATTAGTAAGGTAACCTGCCAATGATCTTCAACTCTCATAGGTCAAACAGGAAATCAGAAAATATAGGTAATTAATTCAAGAGTTTTCAAGTGAGTATGGTCATACAAAAGGAGTTACTTAGAAACACCATGAAGATAATAACAAGATCAATCAAATGTAACCTACTGGTTTGAGTATATAAATTTGTTTACAAATGTAACTCAAAAGTTCTGTGTTGAGTATATAAACACTAAAATATAGTTAGTGATTATGACTACCGAAAACAAAACTTTCAAATTTTTATAACTACACAAATAGTTAATTTATAAGTTTGTGATTATAATTTTGTAATACTTAAGTACTTAATGTTTTAAATGATTATGAGTTTGTAATTGCCAAACTGTACCAAGGCCATTAGCCACTCTTGATAGTTCCTTTCTTGGCCTATGAGAGTTCATCAAACACCAAGAGGAACTCTTTTGTACTTTATTATTTGATTAACATACATCTAAAATGTGTTTCATTTAGTAATATTTGCTTTTCTTTTGTGGTCGATTCATCCAGCTGCTTTGATATAATCTTTGTTAGTTCCATTCATTTTAGTTTTTTAGAAACATATGTCAATGGAGTTGCTACGAATACTTGGGGTTCAAGTGTGTTTGTCCTGCAACCATATTATTATATAGACATAATTAACTTTCTTTTTTTTAGAATTAAACTTTTAGGAGGTTATAAGCGTCTGAAAATACATTTTCTGAAATATGGGTCAAGTAGGGGCAGGTTGAGTTCCTACACATCCCATGTTATCGATTTTTTTAAATCAGTATAAATGATTAGTATATAAATATGATTGTAAACTATACGATGTAGAAATTCTCTCTTTTTTTCACATATGTTGTTAGGACAAGGAGTCTGCTATGTTTGGCCTTTTGACCTGTTTTCTTCACGTAAGTTGTTAGGGATTTTACTCATTTGAATCCAACACTGACCCATCTTCATGTAACCGGGTATAAATGTTCATACAATGAATCTTCCAGCATGTTCAAGCCAAGATGTTAATGCCATCTCTGCAACTTCATATCTGCAAGTAATGTTGGAAGATTCATCTTGGTTGGAAAGAATGGTGAGTTTTTTCTTTCTTGCATACAACCGTTTGTAAGTATATAACGATTACAACATGCTAATGTTATAATCTTCTACTACAAGACACTACATCCCTCAACTAGCGACTATCATTGTTCGCTCAAAAAAAATCAATCTAATGAAAGTTATAGTAACTTCTTTATATTTTTTCTCTTATTTTTTCTTCTTCCTTTTACGATTCCAATTTTCTAATCCACTACTAGATTTTTGATAATGATTTAAATTCAAGGAGTGGGTGTGTGGAGTGTATTTTGGTCTCATGGTTTAATTAATATCAGATTATGCTATTACCATGTTGTGCTCTTATGTTGCAAGTCAAGCTTTAAAAGAGATTGCCTTTAGCAAATTTGCATCCTACAAACAGTGAACTTATGAAGTTTGAAATTTCTATTGGGTTTGAATTATAAAACTCAGGCTTTGTATTTTAGTATATGTTTGACTAAAGTTTCATTTATTTTAAGCAATCATGGGTTAATTTTATTATGTTTCTTTAAAAAAGTTGTTTTGAGATAGGAAGGTAGCAGAAAAATCAAAGCAAATATAGTTCATGTCATATTGAGATGCTTGAACACAACAATCATATATATAGTTTCCATTTGATTTTAAACTAATTATGGTTTTTTAGAATGAAAAAAAAGACAACTGTGACATTTTATCATATTAAAATACCTGGCCACCGGACGGGTATAAAACTAGTTGGATATAGGGGATGCTGATTTTCCAGTTCCATTGGCGGTTATGGCCGCTAGAATTCACAAAAATGGACAAAACAAACAGGAGCAGTGGTTGGTGCAATGGCAAGGCCAAGCAAAGGATGAAGCTACATGGGAATAGACCGAATGGATTCGACATCAGTCTCCAGACTTCAGTCTTGAGGACAAGACTATTTTCTAAGGGGGCGACAGTGATACGAATTCAAATGGTCATCCAAGTCCTCAAGTGTTAAAAGTTTATTCTAGGAGGGGTAAAAGGAAAAGTGGCTAAATTAGTCCCTTGAAGAAATGGTATTAATAATAGTGGGGTAGGGTAGAGAGTAGGTTAGGAATTAAGTAGGTTGTGATTATCTCATGCGATATGCATTGAGAGAGGGTTTTACCCGAGTGGTACAATCTGTGTCGTCACTTTTTATATGTATCTATCTGAGAATTCAATCAATAGAAACCCTACCATTTTCACTTTTTCATTGCTTATTTGGTCATAATCCCATCATTATCAGTTAGGAGTAGTTATTTAAAGATAATCACTACAACAACAAGACTATCACTATCTTTTAGTTCTTTTTTAAAATGGGACATGAGACCATTTACATATGACAACAGACCCACTAACAACAGCCTTAAAGCTGAAGTTAAAATCTAAAGATGAAATTATGAAGATGAATAAAAAATGTATTGCATGAAAAGTTCATTGCACTCATGAATACCATTCTATATTTGCATCAAGGTGCATTGCATCAAAAGTTCACAGTGCTCATGAATACCATTCCATATTTGCATCAAAGTGCATTGTATCAAAATGCATTAAATTCCATGTAATTACATACAGTTGTATCAATAATTGAGACCAATATAGATTTGTTAAGTACGTTAGAGCAATAGAAAATTCAAATTACAAAAACCCTGTATTGCATCAGATGTTAAAACATCAAACAATCATTACGCCGAAACACAAATCATTTAATTGCAAAGAAGATAGATAATGATATAAAATCAACTAAGACCTAATACTACTTTCAGCTTCTTGTTCTCCCATTCATGCTCATTGATTGAGTTCAAAAGCTCGAGTATGATCTGAATAGATCTTTGACACATCGGTGGGTCGACCTAAGCTACAAACTCACAATCGTGTCCTATCTGTAATCAAACCAAAATCTTTCACACAAATAATTATACCGACGTTAGAAAAATAAGACCAATATCAAACCTTTTAATGTTGTTTAACTACATGAGCATAGAACCAACTAATCTGTCGATTACGTTGATTACAACTAAAAACTTAAAATCTCCTCTTTGTATTCGATTTCTTCCCCACACTGCTCGATTAATTCAAAGTCAATTTCTTCCTTAGATGTCAATAAAATCGGTCTAACTGAATGACTTGAAATCTCCTCTGTGTATTCAATATCTCCAACTCAAGTCGATTAAATCATAGAAGTCAATTGGGGCTGCACATTTGGGGGGTTTTGTTTATATTTAAATAGGTATTTTCATAAGTTTCTAACTTAACATGTTAAGTTTCTAACTTCAACACTATCTTTAAGACAGGGAAGATGCCAGACCAGTGGATAACCAGTGTCATAGTCCCCATATATAAGAAAATAGGAGATATCCAAGGTTGCGAAAACTACAGGGGAATAAAGCTATTGAGTCACACGATGAAACTATGGGAAAGAGTTATTGACACGAGAATTAGATAGGAAACCCAGATAGCAATAAACCAATTTGGATTTATGCCAGGGTGCTCTACAACAGAAGCCATACACGTCATAAGACGGATAATGGAAAAAATATAGAGAAAAGAATAGGGACCTCCATATGGTATTCATCGACCTAGAAAAGGCCTATGACAGTGTTCCGCGACAACTAATTTGGGAAAGTCTAAGACTTAGAGGGGTACCATAGAGGTATATCAAATTAATTAAGGATATGTATGACGGGGCAAAAACGTGTGTGCGAGCACCAGTAGGAGACACAGGCTCATTCTTAGTGGAAGTGGGACTCCACCAAGGATCGGCATTGAGCCCATTTCTCTTCGCACTAGTGTTGGATGAGATGACTAAGTCTATACAACAGTCAGTCCCGTGGTGCATGCTCTTTGCGGATGATATTGTCTTAATATCATAATCTAAAAGGATGCTTAACGACAAGCTAGAACAGTGGAGAGCAGCGCTAGAGAGCAGATGATTAACGATAAGTCGCTCTAAGATGGAATACATGCATTGTAACTTTGGTGGCGATGAGGAAGAGGACACCCAAATCAGTATCCAGGGTATGCGGTCCCACGAACATCTAGGTTCAAATACCTGGGCTCGTACATGCAGGAGGACGGAGAGATACACAGCGATGTAGCTCACCGTGTACAAGCAGGATGGTGCAAGTGGAGAGCAGCATCAGGGATCCTAAGTGATAAGAGGTTTCCAGCAAAACTTAAGGGAAAACTATACAGAGTGGCGGTACACCCAGCTATGCTATATGGAACAGACTGCTGGGCCATAAAGAAATCGCACGAGAAACAAATAGAGGTTGAGAAAATGCGAATGCTAAGGTAGATGTGTGGCCATACAAGACTGGATCGGATAAGAAACGAAGTGTTTCGACAGAAGTTAGAAGTGGCTTGTATTACAGCTAAAATACGAGAGGGAAGATTAAGATGGCATGGACATGTCAAGAGGAGACCAATGGCAGCAACGGTTAGAGCAGTGGAGAACATCATTCTAGAGGGTAGGAAGAGTAGAGGAAGACCTAGGTTGACTTGGGAAGAGATAATTACGTGAGATATGGTACAGTTGCACCTCTCTGAGCACATGATCGAGGATAGGAGTGAGTGGAGGCGTAGAATTAAAATTAAGGACTTTTAGTGGTTTCTGTAGCTAGGAAGGGACTTTGATTACTTGTTATGGGGCCTGATGCGTATGTAGTTCGCTTCGACCTTTTTAGGGGAAACTTGCTGCTTCTCTGATGTATGCGTTTAATTTTATATTTCCTTTTGGTGCTATTTTAATGTTTGTTGTATGCTGTGTGTTGTATCATATATCATATATCATATATCGTATATTTGATTATATGCGGATTCGCAAGCGTTATTTCTTTTTTATCGAGCCGGGGTCTCTTTGGAAGCGGTCTCTCTACCTATCTGGATAGAGGAAAGACTCGCCACCACCTACTCCTCCCAGACCCTGCTCTTGAGTGGGATATACTGAGTTTGTTTGTTTGTTTGTTTGTTTTCACTTGTTGGATGTAATGGCTCCAAATTTATATAAAAATAGAATTTTGGATGATATTGGCAAACGTGGACAAACCACAGGGAGGTAAACGACAATGTACTCTATTTATAAAGAAAAATACTCTTATACTAAAACATAATTTTCTTTTAAAATATAGAATATTCTAAATTGATGTTTTTAGAAACTAAAGTCTTTATAAGTTGATGTTATGATTGTCTTTTAAATGGTTTATTTTGAAACAAAATGTTTACTTTTTTCATACTAATATAAGAGTAACTACGGGAAATGTGACAACACCAAAATCCTCTTCAATAAAAATTTGTCGCTCCTCTCTCTATTTAATAGTTACCATAATTACTATTAGGAAAATTGATAAGAAACGGTCCCAACTTTAACCTATTGACAACCATTAGTTCAACATTTTACATTCGCTGAGGACAGTCCCAACTATTTACTTTTGTGTTGTCATCGGTCCCACTCTAACAGAATGTTAACTCTGTTAACCTCCTTCTGACGTGGCAATCCAGCTGTCTTTTACGTGTAAATTAGGGGACCCACGTTTCTCCTTTATTCATGTGTATATATAAACTGGTTTCTCAGTCGTTAAAGAAAATCCAAACCCTAAAGGATAAATCCACCTTCATCTCCTTCAATCGAACTTCATTACCTTCAATCCACCTTCTTAAGCAGGTAAGAACTTCAATCAGCCTTCAAGAACATCAAAATGGCTTCTTCATCTTCTTTAACGTTTGCTTGTAAGAAAAACCCTAAAAAGTTTAAGCTTGATTTAGAGGGCAATGTGTACTGAAACCATGATTTAATTTCAATTGCTAGGGTTGCTGGACCTAAAAGTTCTCGAAATGGGGAAGAGTTCTATGGTTGCCAGTTATGCCCGTATGTACTAATTATCAAGTTTATTTTTATTTTTGGCCTTAATACACTAACCCTTTCTTTTTCTGAGGGTGAGTAGAATTAAGTTTGCAAATTCTTCTTGTGGAAAGATGAACTTAACGAAGTTTTAAAGATTTGCATTTTAAGCAAAGATCAACAAATCACAGAGATGAAGATTGAAAATTTAAAGTTAAAGAACATGGTTTTGCAAGAAGAGAACACGAAGTTGAAGTTGTTGCTATCAATGAAAGAGTCAAATTAGAGAAGTCAAAGTCTTTAGGTTTAGCAATTGTTGCCTTAGCAATATGGTGGATCTTATTGGTGTGAAAATGATGTAATAACTGTTTTCATATATGGATAATTAGTAATGGCATTTGAATTGTAAATGAGATTTGCTTTTGACATTTCAAATGCAATTGAGATTTACTTTTTCTTGTTAATTGCATTTGACAAAATGAAGACATCTACTACAAGTATTGTTAACCATACATCAACCAAAATCTACTACTACTATTGTAACCATTAAAATATCAAACAATTACAACCATAAACCATTAAAATGTCAACATTTACTTTCCCCTTCCCTTCACCTCTACTCTTGACTTTGTTCTTTTAGAAGTAGTTGATTGTTGGGTTGGTTTACTTGGCATCTCCCTTGGTTGTGATGTGCCTGGACCTTTAACTGACCCTGACCCCCTTCATTTACAGCAGCTTCTGATGTGTCTAGTCCCTTAGACATCTTAGACTTTGAACACTTTCTGATATTATGGACAATCTCTTTACAATTGCTATAACTCATTTGAATTCCATGCTTTGTGAATGTACCTGGCTTCTTAGGATTCTTATGAGGATCATTCTTTCTGTTTTTCTTTGGTCTTCCAGGTTGACTTTTGATGGGAGGAGGATCTAATGGGTAATCAACATCGGTCCAGAACCTTTGAAATGACAATGGTGGAATTGTGTATTCATATGACCTTAGGTATGTCTCTTTAAGGTAATAACCATCCACATATTATTCCACACACTTTCCAAGAAACCCAGCTACTGCACAGATGTGCTTACATGGAATACCTATTGTTAAATGAGACTGATTAACATCAATACATACATAAATTAATTGTTGAACAAATATTGATTAGCAATATGTATATTTACTTGTTAAGTCCCACCTCCTACATGTACTTGTTCTGTTAATCAACCATAGAAACATCATCAAAAAACCTAACTTGGAACACCTGATATGAAGATGGGAAGACTTCATCTCGATAAGCCAATTGTTTCTATTTATCTAGCTTAGCTTGTATCCTTGGGTACACTACCACATCTTTAGATGTCATTGCAGACCTTTTAGTTATTAGTCTAGACATTATAACAACCCTGATATCTTCTAACATGTCTATAATATGCTTAGATCTAGCCTTAACTATAGTTCTATTAAAAGTTTCAGCCATGTTGTTTACTATCACATAACAACATGTATGACTCTTAAAAAAGCACCTTACAAAGCATTGTGGATTCTGTTGCTTGAATGCCTTCACTGCATCTTGTGATATTTCTGTCATCTCCTTCGTAGCCTTATTAAAGTCAGCCTTATAATAAGCCTTACAAGCCTTCTAGAAAACCAGCTTTAACTCTTCACCCTTGTACTTCTTAAACCAGCTTTAACTCTTCACCCTTTTACTTCTTATTCCAATTTGCATAGATGTGCCTTGTACAGTTTCTATGCTCAGCTTCAGGCTAAAACAAATGCGACAACATTAACTAGTCCCTGTCACAAAGTGAAATTTACAATATTGAATTTATATTGTTTACATATCAGCAAGTAAAGTAAGAGAAATACCTTTTGTTGATCAAAAATTAGTATCCAATCCTTTCCACCATCTTTGACCTCTAAGCATTTTATTAGTTCCTGCATGAACCAGGACCAACTGTCATTACACGCCCTTTAACGGTCCTACACTTATAATCCAAAGGAAAAGCATAAGTTGTCACATCTTAAAAAACAAAGACATGCATTTGAAAATGAAAACAACAAGGGGGCTTTGACAATTTCTCAAAAGCAGATGTAGAACAACTTGAGAAAGAATGCAAAAGAATTATGTGGAAGCAAAAACTGTCTCCTAAACCTCCAACATACCACCCAAACAGTGAGCAAACAACTATTTGGTCATTGGCATCTCTTCCAATTATAGTGAGCAACATACCACCCAAAAATGTTTTAAGAAAACAACCATCCAAACATAAGAGTTTTCTGCAACCAGCCAAAAAACCCCTCTTCACCCCATTAAAACAAACAAACAGTCTATGAAATGTCTCCACATTTATCCCAACATTGTTATTGTTGAACCCTGGTGGGGCAGTTACCAATTCAAAGGTTGAAGTTGGATTTGCTTGTTTTAAAGCTTCAATGTAAGACCAAACTTTACCCTAGTGCACCCTTATTGAACCATGAAGCATCTTATGTGCACATCTCTTTGCATTATAAGCAAACCATTTTTCAATTATCACCTTATGTTTTTCTCTAACAGCATTCTGGATCTCTTTAGCACTCTATAAAGGGTTAGCTTTGAATATTGCAAGAAGTCAGTTGCTATAAACTTAAATGTTAATTGCTTATTCTGACTCATGTTTCTCTAACAGTTATGCTTACCTTTGATAGTTTTAACAAAATAACATTGCTTCGCTTTGTGAATTGAACAATACAAACTGAATGGTCACCCTTGCATACATCTAACACCTAAATGCCCTCCTCTTTTCTTATTACTTGTAGCAATGTAAACATTTCTATTATTTGAGATACCATACCTTCTAACTGCATCCTTAAAAGTATCTCTAGTAGGAAACTTTATGCCAACAACCTATTTAAAGTTAGACGATTTAGTATGCTCATTTACAACTGCAACCTTAGCTTTGTACTTATTCCCTCTAATGTCATCTTCTTCACTATCTCTTGGTGAGTTTAAATCATCATTAAAATCTTCATAATTAAAATTTGCTTCTATATCCCCTTGGACAGATTGTTTTAGACACTACTCTAGTAACTTCTTGTTTGATTCAGTAGCTTGTGCATTCACTTGATTAATTGTATCAACTGAGGCTATCCACTCCTCATCTATCCTTGTCAGATCCATCATTATCCAAACCCACTTGGTTATTTTTAGCTTGATTAGTTTCATCCTCACACTTAGCAACATCTTCTAAACTATCTAACTATGATCCATCATCCTTCTTGTCTGATCCATCATCATCATTCACTTGATTAGTTTCAGTTGTCTCAATTGGTGTTTGACCTTTTACATTGACTGTTTTAATTGGTGTTTTACCTTTTGCTTATGATATTTCAACTTATGGAGGTAGTCTTCTACCATGAACACTTTCAGCTTCAGTTGTCTTAATTGGTGTTTTACCTTTTGCTTGTGATGTTTCAACTTGTGGAGACAGTCTTCTGGATTGAACATTTTCAGCTTCTTTTGTGTCAATTGGTGTTTTATCTTTTGATTGTGATGTTTCAACTTGTAGAGGTAGTGTTCTGGCTTGAGCTTTGGTTCTGACCTATGAACATGGACTCAATGGAGATCTAGCTAAGCTTGGTAGTATATCATCATGTTGAGGATTTTAAGGTAGTGTTATAGCTTAAGATCTAGTTCTGACCCGTGACCATGGACTCTACATATGGGCTTGTGTGCTAGTTGGCTTGGCTTCAGGGCTACTGGACTGGCCTTGAGGGTTATTGGGGGGGTTGGCTGGATTTTATCATAGATTGTCCTGAAACATATATACTCAGATGTTTATCAGATGTAGAGTGAAGAATTGAAAGCATTTCAATTAATTCAGAATCAAGGTTTATCCTTTTCATATACCCATCACTAGGGATCTTACAATACAACCAAAGTTGCCTAGATTTGTAAGAACAAAACTCAATTGCATATTCTATTAACGCAGATATGAAAAATGGTATGATGATATCCCTAATTTCTTTACTCTTCCATCGGCGTACCTTATTATCGGGGGTTCAACCAATAGTCTTCCACTAGTATGGAGGTGGACACGTACAAGAGCTTCATCCATTGCTGTTCATCGAACCCAGATGGTCACGAGAGATTGTTCTTTGTTCTTTCTTGTGTTATGATTATATGTGTTGTGATTTCTAGTGGTTAGGGTTTCAGATTAAGTCATAATACGGAAGAAATAAATTACCAACTACTTTACACGTAGGCGCAACAATTTACACATAGACGACAGCTGGATTGCCATGTCAGAAGGAAGTTAACGGAGTTAACATTTTGTTAGGGTGGGACCGATGACAACACAAAAGTAAATAGTTGAGACTGTCCATAGCGAATGTAAAAGTTTTGACCAATGGTTACCAATAGGTTAAAGTTGGGACCGTTTGTTACCAATTTTCCTTATTATTAATATTGCAGGACCGGTGAAGGGGGTGAATGCAACAGTTTTACAGTGTTAGAAGAGTTATAACACTTAGCAGATGAATATAGGAAACTGTTTTAAGATGAAACAAAACATAAGTAAAAGGATAGAAAAAGAACAAGAACACTCAAATATGGTTTTCAAGAATTATGTATATTGATCTCAAGTTCTTACAAGTGTTACAAAGCTTACCTTTAAAATAAAGTACTTGAGATACCTTATACTACATCCTACAGCCACCCATACTTTAAAGGTCGTCTGGAAACACTAATCTAGACAACAAGATCAATGTAGAGTCAAAAGGTAGATTGCCTTTCGACTAGTGACTATGACATCTCATAGCTCACATCCTTATATATTACAATAAGGATAAAAGTATATAGTTGTTAAGTTACAGACGCAACACCTTAATCTATAGTTGACAAAAACATGAAAATTTCACCAACTCATACTAGTTGGTGAGTGTTCAGAGATAACAGTGAAAAGATGTTTCGGCTTTTGTCAAAAGCATATTAAAGAATACATGCCTTCTTTGTATTCAAAAGATATCAGTCTTGGGTTCAGAAGACTTTGTGTTTAAAGCTTTGGAAGACTTTTTCTTTAGCTTTAGAAGAATTGTCTATTGGCTTCGGAAGATTTGATACTTAGTATAATTTACTGAGTTATATCAAATCTTCCGAAGTAACTTCCTTGTACTTCACATGTATGTATTGAGAGCTCCTTGATTGCATCAGCATCTAAGTGTAATCTTTACAAATATTATTTAATTTCTTTATAAACTAAAAATACCTTTTCATAAATTTAAGAAAAAGCTCTTTTTATTAATGTTATTTAAGAAGAAAATTCTTGTAAATAAGAAATTTTTTTAAAACATAAAAAATTTAAAATATAAATATTTTGTAACACCCGGATATATTCTTCGAAGCCGACGGAAGAAGAAAAAGAAATAAAGTTCAAAGTCGAGGGACCAAACATGCCAAAATGGGAGAAAGTTTGGAAGAGTGGGGGATTAAGAGGGGAGGGCAGCCCACACCCTCCCCACACTTGCAAATATCAGCCAAGGGAGAAGAAAGAGAGAGAAAAGGGAGAAAAGGGTTGGTTCGGGTGGATTCGAGCGTGAAAATCATCATGTAGCGGGTCAAATCGAAGCTCTAGTTCTCGGTGTTGTTTGTGTGAGTTCTAGGACCCCTCTTTTAATGGTTTTCAACTGATTTGGGGCTGGAGCACATAGTAAACCCGTTTTTGAATGTTTGTGTGTTTGACCCAATTGTATATGTATGCGTGTGATGCGTTTGGAATTTGTTTCCGGGCTTGTGCGTGCTTGAATGGTGTTGTGGTATGCATTCCTAAGGTTTAGGATGGTTGATTTGGGCTTAGAATGGGTTAGGATGAGCTTGGAGGTCGAAAATTGCAGATTGGGTTCGGGATGAACTGCGTTCTGCATCAGCTAGGGCTAGGCGACCGATTAGAGGCCATACGGCCGAATGAAGTGCGATTGGAGTTCATTCGCACGACTGAGATTCATTCGCACGATTGGGGGCCAGTCGCATGGGGATTCATGCGACTGAGGGCCCTTCGCACAAGTTTTCATCCGCATTGAGTCCATCCGCATGAGGTCCATTCGCATAGTGTTCATTCGTAGGGATGTCCATTCGTATGGATGTCCATTCGCACGAGGCTCAATCGCCTGGTGTTCATTCGTATGGGGTTCAGTAGCATGGGAGGCCCTGCGACTGAAGGGTGCCCATACGCCCATGTAGGGCTTGTGTACCCGAGGAAAAGCGTAGTTTAAGTACTGACTTTCGGGAAAAAGTGCTGATGTAAGTTTTGATGTGGATGTTCCTGTAAGTTCATGTAAGATGACTGTTGAGGCCTTAGTGGTTATGTTGGGCATGATGATATTGCATGTTTATGTATGATGTTTCCCTATATGATGATGCTATCTGTGTATGATGATGTTCCTTATTAAGATGTATGTTTATCTTTCCCGTGGCTTTACTTGTTACGTTAATGAATGAATGAAAAGTATTATGTAACGTAAAGTGGAAGATAATAAAAAGAAGAACGTAATGAAAGAATGCATGCATTAATAATGAATGAAAGTAAGAAAGGCTTGCAAGCAAATGTATGAGGTGAGCGACCCTGCTGTCGCAACAGACTCGAAACGAGATCCTTGTCATTCGACCCCGGGCTTTGTGCCAATTCTTCATGCCCGGAATGGTGGTTTCGGACCACGGGCTTTATGCCAACAGGCTTTGTGCCTAGAATGGTGGCTTCGGGCCACGGGCTTTGTGCCAATTAGTAAAGGAGCTTTGTGCGCGGAATGGCGGTTTCGGACCGCGATGGGGGAAAAGCCTGACAGGATCTAGAATTATAACGAAACGAGCGAGATGATAAAGTATGAAGCGAACGAAGTGACAAAGCATGAAATGAATGTTAACGAATTATGATAATAAAGTACGAGACGGGATCCCTATCACTCGACCTCAGTAATCGTGGCGGTATGCCATGAAGAGGGTAAAGCTTGACAGGATCTAGATAGAAGTGAAAGATAATAAGTGATGTACGAAAAGCCCCCTACTTTTGATGGAAATGGCACTGCTGCTGCTGCTCACCGATGGGTGAGAGAGATGGAAGCTGTATTGAATATCAGTGAGTGTCGGGAGGACCAAAAGGTGAAATTTGCAGCTCACTCGTTTGTGGACTCGGCTTTGTATTGGTGGGACAATATAGTCCAAGCCGAGGGTAGCAGGGCTATTGGGAGAATGGGATGGTCAGAGCTGAAGAAGTTGGTTATTGAGGAGTTCTGTCCTCACCGGGTGATGGACAAGTTTGAGAGGGAGTTCCTGCAACTGGAGGCAGGAACCATGCCACATCAGCAGTACACCACGAAGTTCAATGAGAGGCACGTCTGGTGCCGGATCAGGTGACGCCTCTGTCATGGAAGATTAAGAGGTACATTCAAGGTTTGCCAGCGGATATTCGCAGGCATATGATTGCTGCCCGACCAAGCACGTTTAGGTCGACGGTGGATTTGGCGGGGAGACTGTACGATGAGAGGGCCGTGGTGGTGGTGGCTGAAGGTAGCAGGAAGGGTGGTAGTGATCAAAACTGGAGCGGGAAGAGGTTTGGTCGGGGTGATGCCTCGACGGGTAATAAAAAGGCACGGGTAGATGACCAACGTGTGGTCATATGGGTGCGGGTATGAAGAAGTGCAGTAGGTGTGGGAGAGAGCATAGTGGGGAATTTAGGCTGGGGTCGAACATGTGCTTCAAATTTGGGAAGGCGGGGCATATAACCAGGGACTGTCGTACAGTTCGATGCTTTAACTGTGGCGTGGAGGGCCACTTGAGTAGGGATTGTAAGAAGCCGAGTGCCGAGGGTTCCGGGGTGAAGAAGACAGGAGTGACTGACCAAGGGTGAGCGCTAGGGCATTCCCCATGACACAAGATGAAGTAAGGACGGACCCTGATGTTGTGTCCAGTACGTTTCTAGTGAACCAAACTTTAGCTTCTGTGTTGTTCGATTCTGGTGCTAGTAAAAGTTTTATTCTGCTGCTTTCTGTACTAAGCTGTCGGTTAGTAGTAGACTTGTTGATGAGCCATTTGATGTAAAAACTACCATAGGCAAGTCTACCAGGATTTCTGAGATGATAGAGGACTGATGTTATGAACTAGAAGGTCATAAATTTCCTATTAGACCGTTCGTGATGACCTTAGGTGGTTTCAATTTGGTTCTTGGGATGGATTGGTTGGCGGACTTCAAGGCGAACATTGTGTGTCGCAAGAAGATGATTCGTTTGACAGCGCCTGATAGGGGTTTGGTAACTGTTTATGGGGATCGAGTCTCGACGATCCCGAGAGTAATCTCAATGGTGGTGGCGAGAAAGTGTATGAGGCATGGATGTAGCGCCTACTTGGCTTATGCGAAGGATCTGGATACGCCCACACCACAACTGTTTGATGTACCGGTTGTGTGTGACTTTCCAGATGTGTTTCCCGAAGACTTGTCAGGAGTGCCACCTGACCGAGAGATCGAGTTTCAGATCGATTTGATAACAGGTGCCCAACCAGTTGCCAAGGCACCGTATCGGTTGGCTCCGACTGAGATGAAAGAGTTGATGGAGCAATTGCAAGAGCTACTTGATAAGAGGTTTATTAGACTGAGTATCTCTCTTTGGGGTGCTCCGGTTTTATTCGTGAAGAAGAAAGACGGTAGTATGAGGATGTGTATTGACTATCGGGAGTTGAACAAGTTAACGGTGAAGAACCGGTACCCGTTGCCAAGGATTGATGATTTGTTTGATCAACTTCAATGGGCCAGTTGGTTTTCAAGGATAGATCTTCAATCTAGCTACCATCAGCTAAAGGTGAAAGAGCAGGATATTCCTAAAACAGTTTTTCGCACGCGTTATGGTCATTACAAGTTCCTCGTTATGTCATTTGGGTTGACCAACGCGCCAGCTGCTTTTATGGACTTGATGAACCAAGTGTGTCGGCCGATGTTGGATAAATCAGTGATTGTGTTTATTGATGATATCCTGATTTATTCGAAGAGCGAGATAGAGCATGCCGGTCACATTCGAGAGGTGTTGGAGACGTTGAGAAGGGAGAAGTTGTATTCCAAGTTATCCAAATGCGCGTTTTGGTTACGCGAGGTTCAATTCTTGGGTCACGTGGTGAATCTGGAGGAGATTATGGTGGATCCGGCAAAGGTGGAAGCAGTGATGCAATGGAAGTCTCCAAAGACGCCATCAGAGATTCGCAGTTTCTTGGGTTTGGCGGGCTACTACAGAAGATTCATCCAAGAGTTCTCCAAGATCGCTTCTCCGCTAACCAAGTTGACCCGGAAAGATGTGAGATTTGTATGGAGTCAAGCTCAAGAGAAGGCGTTCGAAGAATTGTAGGCGAGGTTGACTCAAGCTCCTGTATTGTCATTACCCAGAAGATCTGGTGGTTTATTCTGATGTCTCATACTCAGGATTGGGGTGCGTGTTAATGCAGAGAGGGAAGGTTATAGCCTATGCATCCCGACAGTTGAAGGTTCATGAGGTTAACTATCCTACTCATGATTTGGAGCTAGCAGCCCTGGTCTTTGCGTTAAAGATTTGGAGGCACTACCTGTATGGAACGAAGTGCACCATATTCACTGACCAGAATTGAAGTACTTCTTCGAGCAGAAAGATATGAATATGAGACAAAGGAGATGGTTGGAGTTCATAAAAGATTATGATTGTGAGATCCATTACCATCCGGGCAAATCCAGCGTGGTGGCGGATGCCCTTAGCCGAAAGGAAAGACCCGAGCCAATTCGGGTGAAAGCGTACCAGCTGATTATGACCTCTGATATGATGAAGCAAGTCAAAGAGTTTGAGGATGAGGCATTGAAAGAAGATCATCTTAACTCTGAAAGAATGAGAGGTCTGGTCGCGGAGTTGGTGAAAACACATTTGGTGTTAGAACCCGGTTTGGACGAATGTGGATTCCTCGCTTTGGGGATCTACGGGTGAAGATTATGGATGAAGCTCATAAGACTCGATACTCTATTCATCCTGGTGCTACAAAGATGTACCAAGACATGAAGAAAGATTATTGGTGGCCGGGTATGAAGCGTGACGTAGTAGAGTATGTGAGTAAGTGCCTTACTTGCTTTCAAGTGAAGGCCGAGCATCAAAAGCCGTATGGGAAGATCCAACCTTTAGATATACTGAAATGGAAGTGGGAGCACATCACCATGGATTTCATTACGGAGCTGCCGCGTACTCTAAAAGGGTACGATGCTATATGGGTGATTGTTGATCGTCTGATGAAGAGTGCTCACTTCCTACCGATTCGCGAGACATATTCATCTGAGAGGTTGGCGGATCTGTTCATCAAGGAGATTGTAACTCGTCATGGTCTGCCGGTGTCTATTGTGTCTGATCGTGACACCCGGTTTACATCCAAATTCTGGAAGAAATTCCACAATGCCATGGGGACGAGGTTACATATTAGCATGGCTTATCATCCCCAGACTGATGGTCAGTCAGAAAGGACCATTCAGACATTGGAGGACATGCTTCGGGCATGTGTTATTGATTTTAGGGGAAGTTGGGATGACCACTTACCGTTAGCTGAATTCTCATACAACAACAGCTATCATGCCAGCATTGGTATGCCACCTTTTGAGATGCTATATGGTAGGAGATACGAATACCCGTTTGTTGGGGTGATAATGGTCATAAAGAGTTAGGGAGCATCAAGGTGATCGAGGCTACGACTGAGAAGCTTGCAAGGATCAAAGCCTTCACGAAGGCAGCCAAAGATAGACAAAAGTCGTATGCTGATAAACGACGCAGACCGATTGAGTTCCAGGTGGGCGACCGGGTTATGTTGAAGGTCTCACCTTGGAAGGGTATCATTCATTTCTGAAAGTGGGGCAAGTTGAGCCCGAGATACATAGGCCCTTTCCGAATCATTGCTCGAGTAGGAGAGGTGGCCTATAGATTGGAGTTGCCAGATGAGTTAAGTGGAATTCACCCGACATTCCATGTATCTCATCTAAGGAAGTGCTTGGCAGATGAAGATATGATTGTTCCACTGGAGGATATCGAAGTAGACGAACGGCTCAATTATGTGGAGCAACCAGTGGCAATCATCGATCGAAAGGAGAAGAGGCTGAGAAATAAAGTGGTTCCCCTTATGCGCGTACAGTGGAAGCACAGGAAGGGATCCGAGTCAACGTGGGAGACCGAAGAAAAAATGAGACATCATTACCCACGTTTGTTCAAGGAATAACAGGTTTTAGGGACGAAACCTATATAAGGGGGTGGACTTGTAACACCCGGATATTTTCTTCGAAGCCGACAGAAGAAGTAAAAGAAATAAAGTCCAAAGTCGAGGGACCAAACTTGCCAAAACGGGAGAAAGTTTGGAAGAGTGGGGGATTAAGAGGGGAGGGCAGCCCACACCCTCCCCACACTTGCAAAATCAGCCAAGGGAGAAGGAAGGGAGAAAAAGGGAGAAAAGGGTTGGTTCGGGGGGATTCGAGCATGAAAATCATCGTGTAGCGGGTCAAATCGAAGCTCTACTTCTCAGTGTTGTTTGTGTGAGTTCTAGGACCCCTCTTTTAATGGTTTTCAACTGATTTGGGGCTGGAGCACATAGTAAACCCGTTTTTGAATGTGTGTGTGTTTGACCCAGTTGTATGTGTATGCGTGTGATGCTTTTGGAGTTTGTTTCAGGGCTTGTGCGTGCTTGAATGGTGTTGTGGTATGCATTCCTAAAGTTTAGGATGGTTGATTTGGGCTTAGAATGGGTTGGGATAAGCTTGGATGGCGAAAATGGCAGATTGGGTTCGGGATGAATTGCGTTCTGCATCAGCTAGGGCTAGGCGACCGATTGGAGGCCATACGGCCAAATGAAGTACGATTGGAGTTCATTCGCGCGATTGAGATTCATTTGCACGATTGGGGGCCAGTCGCATGGGGATTCATGCGACTGAGGGCCCATTCGCATAGTGTTCATTCGTATGGATGTCCATTCGCACGAGGCTCAATCGCCTGGTGTTCATTCGCATGGGGTTCAGTAGCATGGGAGGCCCTGCGACTGAAGGGTGCCCATACGCGCATGTAGGGCTTGTGTACCCGAGGAAAAGCGTAGTTTAAGTACTGACTTTCGGGAAAAAGTGCAGATGTCAGTTTTGACGTGGAAGTTCCTGTAAGTTCATGTAAGATGACTGTTGAGGCCTTAGTGGTTATGTTGGGCATGATGATATTGCATGTTTATGTATGATGTTTCCCTGTATGATGATGCTATCTGTGTATGATGATGTTCCTTATTATGATGTATGTTTATCTTTCCCGTGGCTTTACTTGTTACATTAATGAATAAATGAAAAGTATTATGTAACGTAAAGTGGAAGATAATAAAAAGAGGAACGTAATGAAAGAATCCATGCATTAATAATGAATGAAAGTAAGAAAGGCTTGCAAACAAATGTATGAGGTGAATGACCCTGCTGTCGCAACAGACTCGAAACGAGATCCTTGTCATTCGACCCGGGCTTTGTGCCAATTAGAAATGAGGCTTCGTGCCCGGAATGGTGGTTTCGGACCACGGGCTTTATGCCAACAGGCTTTGTGCCTAGAATGGTGGCTTTGGGCCACCGGCTTTGGGCCAATTAATTAGTAAAGGAGCTTTGTGCTCGGAATGGCGGTTTCGGACCGCGATGGGGGAAAAGCCTGACAGGATCTAGAATTATAACGAAACGAGCGAGATGATAAAGTATGAAGCGAACGAAGTGACAAAGCATGAAATGAACGTTAACGAATTATGATAATAAAGTATGAGACGGGATCCCTATTACTCGACCTCAGTAATCATGGCTGTATGCCATGAAGAGGGTAAAGCTTGACAGGATCTAGATAGAAGTGAAAGATAATAAGTGATGTACGAAAAGCGCGATAAGCACAAAATGTGCGAAATGTACGAAACGAACGATGATGAAGATAATAATTATTACCTTGATGCACGTATGATGTGTGATCATGTGCGATAATAAGAAAATATTTTAAAGAACGAAAGGTAATATAATGTTTTGTAAAACTAGAACTCACTCAGCAACGTTGACTTTTTATGTGTTTTGAGTTGGCAGGTAATGTTGCTGAGGATGGCACGGGGCGGCTACACGGCTCTTTTTGGATGGCATTCTTTTGTTTAACGCTTTTGCATTGTAATACGAACGAGCGATATTTTGTAATGAACGATGTATTATTTTGCAAAAGTGTTTATTTAAAGGCAATGAAATGTTTGATTTAAAAGTTTCCGCTGCATGATTTCAGTAACGTTATATAATTATGTGTTTTAAGTGCGATGAATGACCAGCTGTAAGCGTCTCGGGGACGGAGCCTTACATATTTTTAAATTGGTGTTTTCACAAAACTAAATTATTTATAAATAAAAAGTAATTAAAATTGAAAGTTAACAAATTTTTTTTGAAACTTTGTGTTTTGAAACAAATTGTTTAGTTTTGTTAATAAAAAAGTTTAAAAAGTTGATATCATTATTTTATTACTTATAATTTTTACTCATATTTAATTTCAATCATATTTTATCTTAAGATATCATTTTGTAAATAGTAAATTTTTATTCTTTTTAAATTTTTATTTATTCAACTAGTGTAGTACATGATATATTAAAACCAGTGTTTAATATATAAGTACTTTGTTTATTATTCCGATATATCAAGAAATATGTATATGAATTCATATATTTAAATTTTGAGCTCGGATTGCTTTTATGTGTTTTTATTTCAATTATGTGTAATTTCTTAAACTGCATAGTATATTTAGAATATTTTTAACGAATAATTTACTGTTTTAATTAACTAAAAATCATCAAAATGAATTTAAAACCCACTGCTCTATGTATTTTTCAAATCGACTTTAAATAAAAATTAGAATATCTAATTCCGGAATAAAATATGTGAGTAATATTCATATATAAAAGAATTTATATGTGCATATGTAATATTTTCATACTAAAATTAATCTATCCGTACTCAACAATGTAGACCGGCTCATTTGCTAGAGGTTTTTTTTTATTATTTTTTTAAAGATGTTTGTGTAAAACTTATATATTAAAATGAGTGATTTGAAAAATATTTACAAAATAAAGTGTTTTTAAAAAAATTCTTTTTCTTTCTCCTAAACTTTTTGGATAAATAAAAGTTTCTGTTCAAAATTTTTGTAGAATGTTTTATAATTCCTTTTTAAATGTTCTCTTTAATGTTTTTTTAGAATAGAAACGTTTTTTTTGTTTCATAAACATTTTTAATTTATTTAATATACTCTTATATTTTTAACTTATAACATCTATCGAACACGTTCTTTTTTTTCCTATTACATGCCAGCGAAGATGTGTTTTCTTGACGTATCCAAAACGTCTCATAGCACAAGAATTGAAACAGGATTGGCAACAACTTATACGTTTTCACCTGTGAATATTTAAAACTAAAAACTTCAAAACATGAAAGTCTAAAAATTTAAATGTCCTATATGTGCTTTCATATAACACCACTGGAAATTAAAAAAGAAAAAGTTTAATTTTCAATAAAAGAAATAACTCTGAATTACAATATACAGACATCTAACCCTTTAGTTTTCAATAAAAGAATTAACTAGTGTAACTATGGGGTGTAAACGACTCAAAATATACCATTAGTATTCTTTTAAATGGTATTGATATTTTAAGAAACATTTTCTATAACATTTTCGGTTTTTATATTTTTACTAAAAATGTTTTGTTTATAATCGTTTATATATTCTATTCAAATATTTTTTCCTTGTTACTCGAATTATTCAAAATGTTTTTAAAATGTATGTATCTATAAAGCGAATAAAGACATGATGTTTATGTTATAAATGTATACTATTTTAGGACCGGTCCACTATTCATGGGCTTTGGGATTTCATGTTCTTGTATAAATATAGTATGTATAGATCACTTTAGGAGTTCATGTTCAAAGATTATAGTTTAAATATTGAGATATACATGTTATATTGGGGGGGGGGGGGGTATTATACACGATGTATTATGTTTTTTAACTAAGTTCCACTGGGTTTCCTTAATAAGATTTTAATGAGGTAGCAATATCGATCCAAAAGAACCAAAATAATATTATTCAAAATTGTAATGTTGGTAGTGTATAATGTAAATGTCTAAGGAGGAGCGTTACAAATACAGACTATTTTAGGCCCGATCCATTATTCATATGCTTTAGGATTTCATGTTCATGTATATGATGTATATATCCAGGGATAACTTAATGTTTTATGGGGCCCCAATCAAACTAAAGAAAACAGGACCTCATTC
This sequence comes from Flaveria linearis, assembly GCA_024085815.1. Taxonomy (NCBI): domain Eukaryota; kingdom Viridiplantae; phylum Streptophyta; class Magnoliopsida; order Asterales; family Asteraceae; genus Flaveria; species Flaveria linearis. The sequence goes on from JABSNV010001254.1 coordinate 79,105, forward strand.
AATAAATTAAAAAAACAGAGCCACAAAAATCGATTCAAAGTAGATTAAATAAAAAGCTCAAAAGTTGCAATTCTTCAAAGCAGTAATTGATTAAATCAAAGCAACCTATTCAATAAATCAAACTATCAAAGATTCATATGCTACTAATCAAAAAGCAATTTAGCAACTTATGAGGCTATGAACCTAATCAATTTTGTTTGAACAAAAGTATAAAACTATAATTCTACAAAAGCAGTATATGACTAAATCAAATGCTCAAAAACTATAATTCTAGAGGTTGATCAAAGTCCAAAGAGGCAAAATACTAACCTTTGTGGGTCACTTGTCGTCTGCTAGACCGCGATTTAGGGCGACAGGCCCTTTTAATGGCGTTTGCTTTATGACACCCAAAAACAGAGCCATAGAGGTCAGTCAGATGTCAAGAACAGAACATGGACCCTCTTATTCAGGTTGTGATTGTGAAATTGGGTCCATGAGTTGATCAAAGAGGCTATAAAGGCAAGAATTGAAGAACAATAGACATGTAGAACAAAGGCCGATGGTTACTGGCTTGGTGCCACTGCCTTACAGCTTGGTGTTGTCTTTAATGTGCTGTTTGCAGGCGTGCAACCTACAGATTGTCTACTTGTCGTCTTCTATGCCTCATCAATGAATCTTGGGAAATCGATGAAAGCATTAGAATTGTGAGAAACCCTTCAAGAACATGCTTCATCATCGTTTCACCTTTTTAATATGTAGGCCCAATATCCGTTGTTTAATATAAACCTTTAGAAAAATTTGGGAGCCCTTAATTTTGAGGGGCCCCAAGCCCAAAATATCATTCCTAACACTATAAGGCCGGCCTTGTATATATCACTTGTGATAACCCCTAATAAATAGAAATCGGTTTTCCCTCTCTTCTTTCTCTTAGGTTTATCTCATATTTACAATATAAGCTACAATAGTATCTTGACGTGCTATTAATTATTATTTTGATTTATAATTGTACATAACAGATTAATTGATGAGTAATAAAATTTATAGTTGATGTATTGGATGACTGAGCTAAAAAAGATTTAATTCATGGTTTATTTGATTTCAGTAAATAAGTGTCTAGAATTATACTAAAATCGTTAAAGAAAACGTGTACCAAAAATAGAAAAATTAGAAAATACTTTTTAAAATTTACAATCAAACGAAATATTTTATTTTTAATAGACACTTTTCGTTACCTTGTTTCAAAGTAAAATATTTAAACAGAGATTTCTTTTAATCCATTAAATTTAAGAGTAAGAAAAGCAAAGTTTACAAAAGCAACTATTTAGTAAATATTTTTAAATCGCCCATTTTGATAAATTAAGTTCTACCAACACTATTTTGAAAAAAAGGTGGCTTTTAATGTGAAGTCTAGTGTTCAAATTCAGAAATTAGTAAAATTATGTTGGATTGGCTTAGGAGTGGGTTTTAAAAAATCTATTCATACTTAATAAATAGGTAAATAATTGTGTCATGTGACATAATCTTGCAAGTCCTAACCATTATTTTTTTTTGCTTCTCTTTTTTTATTAAATAATATGAATTAGCAAACTTCTAATTGTTTACTTATTTATAATATACATGTAAATAAGTATGTATATTGTTTAATTTTAACACACATACATACACACACATATATATATATATACACATATATATTTATACACACATTTAGTGTAGGTATTAAATAAGAACTCATTTTTTGTAAGGACTCTATGAACTAATGTGATCCACAAGTTCTCAATGACAAGATTTTAAATAATAAAAATAATAATAAAATAAATTATAAAATAAAAATAATATAAAATTGAAAAATAAACAAAAATATTTCCCTCGTTTCACGCTTTCATAAATAAAATAAAAAAATTTAACGAAAAAAAAATTATTTTTACTGGATTTACACATGTGTAAGACCAGATTTACATTTGTGTATAACCGGATTTGCACATGTGTGAATAACAGGTTGACGATTTTTTAAAAAAACTAAATCAATATGATAGGCCTTGAAAAGAGCCAGAGAAAAAAAAACTTCAACTAATGGTGAAATTATTTTGAAAACTAATGTCATAAATGAAGTTATGAATGTTTTAAAAGAAAGGTGGAAATGGCATGTGTGTTGGGAGTTGAATCCAACATATAAAATATATAAATGTTACCTACCGTGCACACACTAAAATAGTAAGATCGGAAGTAGGGTTCGTGTTCTCAGGAATATGGGTTAACTACTTTAATGACAAAAATATTTAAGCACATTTATAGTTTGATTGATTATGATTAAAGAAAATAGGGGATTTTAATTATAAATTAAAATCATAAAAACTTTATAAAAATTATTAAAACTACAGCATGTTGACACGGCATTGTCAAAACTGTAAAGAAAATTCTGGGTGGTCGTGTTAAGGTTCTGTCAAGAAACAAATGAAGTTGTTTTTAATGATAAAAATTTATTGAAACTAATAAAATGTGAAGAAAAATCAAATTTGTAACACCCCGAAATTTTATTTAAAGAAAAGGAAAAGAAAAGTAAATAGAAAGAATAGATAATGGGCACAAGTGGAGGGGATAAAATGCACAAAGTACGAAAGTCTAAGATTTTATACTAAAATGGGTATGGCCGCCCACATTAAAGCAGAAAACTGCTTCTGCTTTCGGCCAGGGAAGAAAAGAGAAGAACAACTCTCGGTTCTAGAGAGAGAAAGAAAGAAGAAGCAGTAAAACGTGAGATTTCTTGAGTATATGTTAGGTTTTAACCAAATTCATGAGTGGTTGACCGAATTCTTGATGTTTTAGAGTTGGTTTTCGAGAACTTGAAGTTGAATTACGAGTGGAAGTGTTTAGCTCGAAGATCTGCTCAAGGTGAGTTTCTAGAACACCTCTTTTACTGATTTTAAAGTGTTTGGGGCTATTATACATACCAAGTAAACATTTTAAAAGAAACCGTGGGTTTATAGCTGTATGTTCGAAAATAATATGAGTATGTATGTTTAGAGTTTGATTATGGCCAAGAAACTGATGTTAGAATGTTTTAAGTGCCCTAGTATGTTAAATCTGTGTTTGGGTAGTGTTAGAATGGTAATCGGGTGATGTTAGAAGCATAGAAAATATTTCAGAATGTTCTCATGCGCCTGCTTTTAGCTTCCTTCCTGAAAAAAATCATTTGTACTCATAACTCCAAGATGCCTTGGTGGTGAAATGGTAGACACGCGAGACTCAAAAAGCCACCTACAGACGCTTTACGCCCAATCATCTTCTTGACTGTTATTCAAAAGGTCCAATAATGACAGTGGCCCGTGCGTCCAGCATGTTGGCCAAGCGCCTGTGTTGGCCATGCGCCTAAACAGTGTCCCCATGTGCCCAACGGCCAATTGCCTAAGTATGCCCAACCGCCCAAACCCCATGAGTCTAAGTGTTAAGTGTTGATACCCCTGAACAGGCGTCATGCACCTGCATAGTGGCGAAGCGCCCAAACAGGGCAGAAACACCCAAACAGTGCCCAAGCGCCCAGACTGTTTTACACTTAGAATTTTTATACGCATGTGACTGGAAAAGTCCAATGTACCCATTTTACACTTAGGATTTTCTAAGTACTATTAAGGGGTAAAATAGGAAATGGGCCCTGTTATGATATGATGACTTATGCTTGATGTATGCATGATGATGTTATGAAAATTATGATGTGTGTGTGTGTGAGTGTGATATTTTATCTTTCTTCATCAAAGAGTTTTCAAAACATACGTATTATGTTTTGTAATACATTATGTATAACTTTACGTGGGGTGATGTATGAACGAATAAACTAATGAACGTAAAGTATTATGTAACGAAGTGAAAGGTAACGATAAAGTAAGAAACAAACGAGTACGATAGAGTACGAAATGAACAAACACATGAGATAACAAATGGTGAGTATGAAAGTGACGGATGATGAGATCCGTGTCGCGTACCCCGGTACTGTGTCAGTCCTCGGACATGAGTCGGGGGTTTGTTTATCAGGCCCCGACACAGTATCAGTCTTCGGACATGAGTCGAGGGTAGTACATGAGACAAAATAGAGAGATGATATCTTTGAAGCGTACTCCGGTACTGTGTCAGTCTTCGGACATGAGTCGGGGGTTTGTTTATCAGGCCCCGGCACAGTATCAGTCTTTGGACATGAGTCGGGGGTATTGCATGAGACAAAATAGAGAGATGATATCTTTGTCGGGTACTCCGGTACTGTGTCAGTCTTCGGACATGAGTCGGGGGTTTGTTTATCAGGACCCAGCACAGTATCAATCTTCGGACATGAGTCGAGGGTATTACATGAGACGAGATAATGAGGTGAGCGACTTTATGTTGTAACAGACTCGGATAGAGTTCAATCCAGGTGATTGACTCAAATAGGATCTTTGTCACGTATCCCGGTGTTATGTCGGTCTTTGGACATGAGTCGGGGGTTTGTGTACAATCCCCGACACAGCATCAGCTTTCGAGCATGAGTTGGGGATATTGTATGAGACAAGATTCGAGTAATGAAAAGTAATGAGCGAAGAAATGAATGAATGAACGAAATATAACAATAAAGTACGAAACAGGATCCTTGTCATTCGACCTCAGCAATCGTGGCTGCATTCCATGAAGAGGGTAAAGCTTGACATGATATAGATAGAAGTGAAAGATAATAAATGATGTACGAAAAGTGCGATATGCATGAAATGAACGAATATATGAATTGAACATTAGCGAAATATCATAATAAAGAACGAAACAGGATCCTTGTCATTCGACCTCAGTAATCATGGTTGTGTGCCATGAGGAGGGTAAAGCTTGACGGGATCTAGATGAGAAATGAATAATAACGATATACGTTGAATGAACGAAAGTTAACAAACGTAATGAAAGATAATAATGATATTATCTATGTTTACGTATGATGTGTGAGCATGTACGAAAGTATAGTATGATTTGAAAGAAAGTAAAGGACGGTTTTAACGAAAGTAAAGTATTTTATCTATAAAACTAGAACTCACTCAGCATCGCTGACTTTTGTATGCACGATAGTTGGCAGGTATTTTGTTGATGATGAGGAGTTGCAGGCATGGATGCATAAGCTACTAGGAGCGTTTTGAGGCTCGCATCCATATTTTGACATGTCATTGTATTTTGAGATGAAAACGAATGTTGTAATGTAATGAAATGATATATTTGTAGTTATAAATGAAAGTTTTAAATTCCACTGCAAAATAAATATACGTTTTAAAATGTTTTATGTGCGATAAATGACCAACTGTGAGGTGCCCGGGAATGTGGCCTTATAAGTTGGTATCAGAGTCAAAGTTTAAGTGAATCGGGTAAATATTTTCAAAACCTAATCTTAAACAGAGAATGGGATGAAAAGAAAAGGATGCCAGTCCTAGTAGCTACGTGCATGCAGGTAAGGTTTTATGTAAACAATTTATGTAAGATAATGTTAACCGACATTATGTGCGCATGTTATGTGACTAGTGTGCTTTTATGTAGATTTAGATACTGATGTAGTCAGGATAGGAGATGTTTGGGTGTGAAGAGTAAAGTAAGTGGCTAATCACAACTGGCCATTATAATTAGGGACTTACTATACTTGACAAAATCCGAGCTATTCCTTGAATGACCGTGTTAGTGTGTGAATCTTATAGTGATTAGAGAATGGCTGGAGGTAGATCATCTAAGGCCTCTAAGGGTGGAGCACATGGAGGACGTGGTGTTGAACCATGAGTTACGAGGAATAGGGCTAGGGCTACCGAGAGGACACGGGAGGAGCCCGAGATGCATCACCAAGAAGGTGGTGATGAAATTGCGAATCTGAGGGCCTCGATGAAAGAGGCAGTAGTAGAGGAGGTTCATCAGGTCATGCAGACGATTCTTCCGTCTGTGGTGACTGAAGTGATTAAAGCAGTGAAGGAGGATGGTAGGAAGGAGAAGAGGAGGACCATTGGGAAAAGAGAAGGGGGACGGCCAGAGACTGAGACGGTTGTCACTAGTGAGGAGGAGGAGGAGGAGGAAGAAGCGGTGCAGGAAACTGCACGTGGTTGTAATTATGGGGCATTCCAAAGATGCAAGCCCCCTACCTTTGATGGTAATGGCACTGCTGCTGCTGCTCACCGATGGGTGAGGGAGATGGAGGCTGTCCTTGACATCAGCGAGTACCGAGAGGACCAGAAGGTGAAGTTTGCCACCACTCGTTTGTCGACTCGGCCTTGTGCTGGTGGGATAACATTGTCCAGGCTGAGGGTACCAGGGCAATCGGGAGGATGAGGTGGAATGAACTGAAGAAGCTGGTAATCGATGAGTTTTGTCCTCACCGTGAATTGGACAAAATCGAGAGAGAGTTCTTGCAGCTAGAGGCGGGAACGATGACATACCAGCGATACACCACTAAGTTCAACGAGATGGCAAGGCTGGTGCCAGATCAGGTGATGCCTACATCACGAAAGATTATGAGGTACATTCAAGGATTACCGACAGACATCCGTAGACATTTGATCGCTGCCCGACCAGGTACATTCAGATCGGTGGTCGACTTAGCTGGGAGATTATACGACGAGCGAAGGTGATGGTGACAACGGACGTAAAGGAAGAACGGAACCATGCCAAAAAGGGGAATGGAAGGCGAGATAATAATGACGGAATTGTGGCTGAAGGTAAGATGATGAGGGTCGATAATCGAGAGAGGAGAACAAGGAAGAACAAGGTATGCAAGAAGTGTGGTAGAGGTCACGAAGGGGAGTGCAAATGGGGACTGAACGTTTGCTTCCAATGTGGAAAGGAGGGCCACAGGGCAAGAGATTGTCAAATGGCTAAATGCTACGACTGTGGTGAGAATGGACATATGAGCAGAGATTGCAAGAAGTCGAGGGCAGGAAGCTCCAGTGCGAGGAAAGTGAAAAGAGGGTGAAGGCTAAAGCGTTTGCTATGACCGGGAGGAGGTTAGCTCAGACTCTGAGGTAACGCCGGGTACGTTTTTTTTTAAATTTAGGTTTGTGCATATATGTTTTGATTGTGGTGTTAGTAGTAGTTTCGTTCCTGCTGCCTTCTGTGATAAGTTGCATGTTAGGAGTAGGAAGATCGATGTCATTCGACATAGGAACTACTATGGGTAAGTCTACTACATTACCCGATGCACTAAAGGATCACGCAATAGAATTGAGAGAGCGCTTGTTTTCTGTTAGACCATCCCTAATAGACGTAGGTGGGTAGACGTACACCTCCGGGTAAATTGAATAGTAACTTATGAGGCGAGCACCGAGTGCTGCAAAAAGATGGATTGATTAATGGTGCCCGATAAAAGTTCGGTGCTGACCTATGACCATGGATTATGATAAAGGCTTCGCCAGGAAAGTGGATCGTTCGATTCGGAAATCAAGTAAAGCTAACACTAGAGTATAGAGGGCCATTCCCAGTTGTTGCTCAGGTAGGAGAAGTGACACATCAACTGGAGCTACCCGATGAGTTAAGTGGACATCATCTGACGTTCCATGTATCTCGTCTAAGAAAGTGCTCAATCGATGAGGATATAATCGTGCCACTAGAGAATACTAAGATGGACAAAGTATTCAACTCCAAGAAGCAACTGGCGGCCATAACGGATGAGAGGAAGAGAATAGGCTTAGGAGGATGATGGTTTCACTTGTGCGACTGCAGTGAAGCCTAAAGAGATCTAAGTCGAAGTGCAAGATCAAGGAAGAGGTGAGACAGTGTTACCCGTAACTGTTTGAGAAGCGACAGGTTTCGGGGACGAAACCTCTTTAAGGGGGTAGATTTGTAACACCCCGAAATTTTATTTAAAGAAAAGGAAAAGAAAAGTAATAGAAAGAATAGATAATGGGCACAAGTGGAGGGGATAAAGTGTACAAATGACAAAAGTCTAATATTTTATATTAAAATAGGTATGGCCGCCCACATTAAAGCAGAAAACTGCTTCTGCTTTCGGCCAAGGAAGAAAAGAGAAGAACAACTCTCGGTTCTAGAGAGAGAAAGGAAGAAGAAGCTGTAAAAGGTGAGATTTCTTGAGTATATGTTCGGTTTTAACCAAATTCGTGAGTGGTTGGCCGAATTCTTGATGTTTTAGAGTTGGTTTTTGAGAAATTGAAGTTGAATTACGAGTGGAAGTGTTTAGCTCGAAGATCTGCTCAAGGTGAGTTTCTAGAACCCCTCTTTTACTGATTTTAAAGTGTTTGGGGCTATTATACATACCAAGTAAACATTTTTAAAAGAAACCGTGGGTTTATAGCTGTATGTTCGAAAATAATATGAGTATGTATGTTTAGAGTTTGATTATGGCCAAGAAACTAATGTTAGAATTTTTAAGTTCCCTAGTATGTTAGATCTGTGTTTGGGTAGTGTTAGAATGGTAATCGGGTGATGTTAGTAGCATAGAAAATATTTCAGAATGTTCTTATGCGCCTGAACAGTGGCCCATGCGTCCAGCATGTTGGCCAAGCGCCTGTGTTGGCCATGCGCCTAAACAGTGTCCCATGCGCCTAAACAGTGTCCCCATGCGCCCAACGGCCAATTGCCAAAGTATGCCCAACCGCCCAAACCCCATGCGTCTAAGTGTTAAAAATTTTAAGTGTCGGCTCAGACACCCAAACAGTGGCAAAGCTCCCAAACAGGGCAGAAACGCCCAAATAGTTCCCAGGCGCCCAAGTGTTAAAAACGGCTAAGTGTTGATACGCCTGAACAGGCGCCATGCTCCTACATAGTGGTGAAGCGCCAAACAGGGCAGAAACACCCAAACAGTGCCCAAGCGCCCAGACTGTTTTACACTTAGAATTTTTATGCCCATGCGCCTGAAAAAGTCCCATGTACCCATTTTGGACTTAGGATTTTCTAAGTAGTATTAAGGGGTAAAATAGGGAAATGGGCCCTGTTATGATATGATGGCTTATGCCTGATGTATGCATGATGATGTGATGAAAATTATGATGTGTGTGTGTGAGTGATATTTTATCTTTCTTCATCAAAGAGTTTTCAAAACGTACGTATTATGTTTTGTAATACATTATGTATAACTTTACGTGGTGTGATGTATGAACGAATAAACTAATGAACGTAAAGTATTATGTAACGAAGTGAAAGGTAACGATAAAGTAAGAAACGAACGAGTACGATAGAGTACGAAATGAACAAACACATGAGATAACGAATGGTGAGTATGAAAGTGACGGATGATGAGATCCGTGTCGCGTACCCCGGTACTGTGTCAAGTCTTCGAACTTGAGTCGGGGGTTTGTTTATCAGGCCCCGGCACAGTATTAGTCTTCGGACATGAGTCGGGGGTACTGCATGAGACAAAATAGAGAGATGATATCTTTGTCGCATACTCCGGTACTGTGTCAGTCTTCGGACATGAGTCGAGGGTTTGTTTATCAGGCCCCGGCACAGTATCAGTCTTCAGACATGAGTCGGGGGTATTGCATGAGACAAAATAGAGAGATGATATCTTTTTCGTGTACTCCGGTACTGTGTCAGTCTTCGGACATGAGTCGGGGGTTTGTTTATCAGGCCCCGACACAGTATCAGTCTTCGGACATAAGTCGAGGGTATTGCATGAGACGAGTTAATGAGGTGAGCGACTTTGTGTTGCAACAGACTCGGATAGAGTTCAATTCAGGTGATTGACTCGAATGGGATCTTTGTCGTGTATCCCGATGTTGTGTCAGTCTTCGGACATGAGTCGGGGGTTTGTGTACAAGCCCTGACACAACATCAGCTTTCGAGCATGAGTCGGTGATATTGCATGAGACAAGATTCGAGTAATGAAAAGTAATGAGCGAAGAAATGAATGAATGAACGAAATATAATAATAAAGTACAAAACAGGAACCTTGTTATTCGACCTCAGCAATCGTGACTGCGTGCCATGAAGAGGGTAAAGCTTGACAGGATTTAGATAGAAGTGAAAGATAATGAATGATGTACGAAAAGTGCGATATGCATGAAATGAACGAATGTATGAATTGAACGTTAACGAAATATCATAATAAAGAATGAAACGGGATCCTTGTCATTCAACCTCAGTAATCATGGATGTGCGCCATGAGGAGGGTAAAGCTTGACGGGATCTAGATGAGAAATGAATAATAACGATGTACGTTGAATGAACGAAAGTTAACGAACGTATTGAAAGATATAATGATATTATCTATGTGTACGTATGATGTGTGAGCATGCACGAAAGTATAGTATGATTTGAAAGAAAGTAAAGAACGATTTTAATGAAAATAAAGTATTTTATCTATAAAACTAGAACTCACTCAGCATCGCTGACTTTTGTATGCATGATAGTTGGCAGGTATTTTGTTGATGATGAGGAGTTGCAGGCATGGATGCATAAGCTACTGGGAGCGTTTTGAGGCTGACATCCATATTTTGACATGTCATTGTATTTTGAGATGAAAACGAATGTTGTAATGTAATGAAATGACATATTTTTTGTTATTAGTGAATGTTTTAAATTCCACTGCAAAATAAATGTACGTTTTAGAATGTTTTATGTGCGATGAATGACCAACTGTGAGGTGCCCGGGAACGGGGCCTTACAAAATTTTACAAAACAATTTAACACAAGGGTTATTTCTTGACTTGATATGTCTTGCAGTCATTAACAATTATGAAGCAATGATCATTTATTTAAACGATTTGTATTGATACTAGATATCATACCATTCAGATATCCCCTCCATCTAATGTCTAACCAAACACAGTTCGTTGATTAGGGCCAACCCACTACTCAAGCTCATGCCATTTGGATCTTAGCGTGCGGCTTCCAGTGATAGAAATACCGATATAGTTAAACACTCACACCGTTCGGAACGTTTAACTAGATTGAATGACTCTATAATGATTTTGGGTTCATAGGTAAACACAAAACATTAAGTTTTCCTTGTATCAAAAATTAAAACTTTATTAGAGTTTAAAAAATTGAAAAACATTATTAGAAATACTAATAAGTTGATCACGTTTATTACTAATATAATATATACTGGAGTAGATCCGAGTTAGATAAAAAATATGCAAACAACCATTCATATAAATTATGAATTAAAATAAAAAATAACCCAAGTGTCAAAACATAAAATTTCTTTAGCCAAACATGTTGGCTAAATTAATCACTAAATAATAAAACATAAATTTTAAAAGCTTACGAACGGATTGAACTAATAAAATATCCTTCAAAGAAATCTAAAATCCAATGAACACAAAAAGCATCACTTTTGTTTCTTCTTAGTGCTCCATGCCTCGAATCCCAAAAGGGGTGCCAAGATGAAATTTGTTTCATCCCATCTGCATATATATAAAATATAATTTAAATCAATCAAAAGATATCTATATTTTTAAGGAGATAAAATTTTTGGAGATAACTTTATAAGTTTGAATTTAATTCTTTTCCTTTTTAAAATCTTCATAAACCACCCCTTGTCTTCGATATAGTTCCCAATCTTAGTTTAATCTTCATTTTTGACTCATGTATTCGTCTTTCACCTACAAACAACAAAATCCATTCATAGTAGACTCTAACTATCAAAACGAGTATTACATAAAATAAACAAAATTTCATGTACTAAAAGCGTGACGTGTATTAAAAACATATACTAAAACAATGATAAATAATGCTTAAAAATACAATTAAATGTGACAATACTATTAACAATAAAAAACATTATTTTTCAAAATAATTTATCATTAATTTCAGTATTTTTAATTTTTTCCACATGTACCATGTTGATATATTTATTTTTACGAAAAATTATCCACTTGTTATTTACATATGTGCAAATCCGGTTTTACATATGTGTAACTTTTGTTTTACACATGTGTAAATTCAGTATTACACATGTGAAAAATGAATTTAGTAAAATAAAAATTTTTTTATATTTTTTTATGGATGAAGAAAATGAAAGAAACATTTTTGTGTTTTTATTTTTTTATTTTTATGTTATTTTTTATAAATTTTATTAATTTTGTTAATTACCATTTTGCCATTGAAAAATAATGTCTCATATTAGTTTCTAGAGTTCTCACAAAAAAGGAAGATCTTATTTTATCCATCGTCTATATATACATACATATATATACATATATATATACATATATATATATACACATATATATACATATATATACACACACATCTATATACACACACATATATATATATATACATATATATACACACATATACATATATATATATATGTATATACATATATACATATATATACACACATATACATATATACATATATACATATATATATATGTATATACATATATACACATATATATATACACACATATACACATATATGTATACACACATATACATATATAAATATATATATATACACATATACATATATACATATATACACACATATACATATATATATATATATATATGTATGTATGTAGGTGTATATATGTATATATAAGTGTGTGTGTGTCTATATATATGTATATATATGTATATATGTATATATATATGTATATATATGTATATATATATGTATATATATGTATATATATATATATATGTGTATATATATATATATATATATATGAAAAATTTATGGTATAAAGTCACTAGTTTGTGCAAAGCGTATGAAGCCACAACAGAGTCCGACGTGGCAAACTAATAATTTGGACGACAGGATAGGATTGTAATTATACCCATTATATGGCGCAACTAATTTTATTCTTGCGTGATTCTGATCAGCATATTGTTAAGGGAGTCGTGATCTGCTACATGAATTATCGTCTATGTGGTTTTGTTAGATTTTTGTAGTTGCTTTATTGATAAAGTTTTTGACGGGTTTTTCTGCCGCTTGATTATTTCAAAAAGTGATCGCACGTTTTGATTTTAATTGTAGAGATGATTGGCCAGAGCACATGTAACTATTATTCATTTTGGTCGATTTTGAAATCATTTGATGATCGATTACAATGTGATTGTTGTTTGAATATGTTTCATTTGTTTTGATTTGTGTAATTTTCCTAATTGATGAATAGCATTATGAATGTTTGTACTGTTTCATTAAAACAAGTTTTATTATTCGATTCGTGGTAACATGTGTGCATGAGCTGATGTAATATTGCTACGTAAGTTTGTGATGAAACGTTTAGATGTATTAGTGTAAATGTGTAATACTTCCGTGATAAGTAACTCTATAAATGAGTTATTGTAGCATAATTATGTAATGACGCATGCGTAAGTTTTTTTGTACTTGCATTGCGTAGTAGAGGTAAAGTGTTTTAGTTGTTGCGTAATTAGAATATAATGGTTACGTTATTTATGGATTTTTGATGATGTAAAGTGATTTGTTGTTGCGCAATTAGAATATAATGGTTGCGTGATTTTATGGATTTTGATGATGTAAAGTGATTTTGTTGTTATGCAATTAGAATATAATGGTTGTGTGATTTATGGATTTTTGATGATGTAAGGTGATTTTGTTGTTGCGTAATTAAAATATTATGGTTGCATGATTTATGGATTTTTGATGATGTAAAGTGATTTTGTTGTTACGTAATTAAAATATAATGATTGCGTGATTTATGGATTTTGTATATTTTATTTCAGGAGGTTATGCAGAAGTTTCTAATGAATTTAACTTATGGTTTACCCCGAAAGTTCCAATGATATATAAACCGGTTGGGGAAATACATTTTCATCCATAAATGATGCGTATGAGTTTTACATGGCTTACGTTAAACGAGGAGGATTTTGTGTTCGAAAAGGTGCTGAACACATGAGCAATGATGTTTAAAATTAAAATATTTTACATGTTTGAAGTAGGAAAACAAACCCTTTAAATGATATAACTCAATTGATTCTAGTATTAAAATTGCAAAAAATAAGAACAAGAAAAGGTGTTCCATTAGAACAGGGTGTTAGTCTCTCATTTCTTTGAACTGTTATGATGGTAAGACATTCCAAATTTATAAGTTTTATGAAATGCATAATCATGAGTTGCTGGCAGAGAAGGATATGCATCTTGTACGTTCTAATCGGAAGTTGTCTTATGTACAAGAAAAGATGATTTATGATTTGGCAACCCTTAATTTAGATCCAGTGAAGGCATTTAGTGTGATGAAAACTAAATATGGTGGTTTTGAGCATGCAGGTGTGACAGTAACCGAGTGTAAAAAATTTAAAAATAAGTTAAACTGCTACATCGGGGAATATGATGCTAAATGATTATTCAAAGGTTGCTTAGCAAGAAAGAGAATCTCCCTCAATATTCATTTGAATACAGAATTGATGGGTACAGTAACCGGGTTGTTTTGGGCTGATGAAGAATGCAAGAGGAGCTATGTTGTGTTTGGAGATGACATTTCATTTGATGCAACATTCAATACCAACAAGTATGTATGTTTTCATTTGATAGTTGGGCTTATTATTTGTATTTTTATTTTTTTGTAGATACAAAATGGTTTTTATCCCATTTACCGGCATTGATAATCACTTTCGTAATGTTACTTTTGGTGCTAGACTGTTGTCTTTTGAATCATCTAAATCGTATACAATGAATGCTCATTGTTTTTTTAAATCACATGGTCATGAGCCTAATGTTGTTGTCATTGATCAGGATCCGAGTATGTAGATAGCCATTGAAAGTATCTTCAATGAGAGCCGGCATAGGTTATGCATGTGACATATTATGAAAAAGGTTGTTGATAAGGTATAAATTAATGCATTATTATTTTGTTACTTTTGCATGATTAAGTACACTTGATACTTTATTCATGTTGTTCATGCATTATTATTTGTTTATGTATACGTGATTAATGATATTCTCCATGCGTGATTAATGATATTCTCCATGCGTGATTAGTCCTATTGTTTGTGTTATTATTTGTTTCCCTTGCTTGATTAATCCTCTTTTTTGTTTTTGTAGGTTGGTGCTACGTTGTGCAATAATGAAGATTTTAAAGGAAAATATGCAGGTGAGTATGGATAGAGTGTATTAGTCCTGATATTTTTAATATGAAGTGCGTAGATTTAAGCAATGAATTTGAAGCTCACATGCAATAATTGGCTATCAGATGTTTTTGATATGAGATCAATGTGGATTCCTGCATTTTACCGTGATGAGCCTATGTCTGGTCTTATGCGAACGTCTCATTCTGAAAGTGAGAATCACTTCTTTTGTCAGGTTGCAAACTCCCAATTGATATTGCTATAGAAATTCAGAGGCATAATCACCGGAAAAACGATCATGAATCACAATACACCTTTCCGGATCTATGGTCAGAGTTTCCTTTAAAAGAACAAGTAGCAAGAATTTTTACAAATGCTATATTTATGATGTTCAAGAAGAAATTTATGCTACTTCTAAGAAGTGTATGTCTTTTAATGTTGCAACCGAAGGAGAGTATTCTAAGATTTAGGTTAAAGACTTTGAGGACTATGGTGATGGACTATTAGAGATGTGTTCATAGTTAACCCTTTCGCTATATCATTAACGTCTACGTAATAACTTATTTGCAGTTATGTTTGTTGTTAAATGGGTTTTGTTCAGAAGAGATGATCTAAGTGTATCGTGCAGTTGTAAAAGGTTTGAGCATTAAGACTTACTGTGTTGATGCATTTTTTATGTTTTCAAGATGTTTCAAGTTCATGAGTTTCTAGAAAAATATGTTAGTAATCGTTGGACAAGGAATGCAATTAGCAAAACCATAAAATATTCTCGTGTCATGTAAGATATTGATAACCAACATTGTCGAGATGTTGATAAAGTCGCTCGTGAAATACAGCATGCTATAGAATATAGTATAAATTGACTAGCCCCTGATCTTGATTCTTTGACTCTTGTAAATGATGAGTTGTAGCGAATGATGTTAAAGGCTGAAGAAGATTGTCACAAATTACCTCCTCAAAACAAGAAAGATAGGTATGCATTTGTTGTTTGTTTTAATCAACCAACAGATGCTATTGCTGAGTACCTGGTGGAAGTAGAAATAAAGGTCACAGATCACACAAAAAGGATAAATTGAAGAAAGAAAAAACAATTAGTCGTGCTTGTAAAGACACAGGTCGTGTCATATTTGCGGTGAAAGTGGTCATGATAGCAAAACGTGTACCGGTGGAATAGGACAAGAAGAAGGGAGTGAAATGCATTAAAGAAACTCTTGCATTATTATAGAAAACACTTGCTTCATTATATAGCTCATTAACGTTATTATCATATCACATTTGCTTTACTATGTTTATAGTATTGTGTTATTATACTTTCACATTTTTATTATATTATACTACAACTTTGCTTACTTTAATGTTATTATATATTGACTGATGATTAACTTTCTTGTGTTATTACTAGTGTGTGCTTTGATAATGTGAAAAACGATGGAACAAACTTTCATTAGTATTCAAAAAAACGTTTACATAATACACACAACTATCACCATCACCCCCACTACCATCACCATCACCGTCATCACCTACTTCTCCAAGATGCCATCAACCCTTTTTTTCTTACTGTCCATGTTGGACAGAAGGGTTTTATATGCATCGTTAACAATCTGACAAAGAAGTTTATCATACTGTACTTGAACTTCCATGTGGGCGATGGACTTGGCTTTGAAGTTTGAATCAGGCTCCTTAAGGATCTCCTTGTAAATCTCTAGATTTTTAGACTTTTGATCCAAAAGATGCCCCAGAATCACTAGAAAGTTGGAATAGGTTGCTATGTTGGAATCTAGTTCTTCAGATCGTTGACTTCTCAGAAGATCATTGATAAAAACTTGATCAATAGATATTTTGGTTGATTTTTGTGTAGTGGATATGTGATTTGGTGGTGAGAAGACATTAAGGTGGTGTTTGTTTTTCTGAAAAAGAGCTTCTGAAGCTCTTTTGTCTGCGCCAAAAAGAGGCGGACAGATGTTTCTGGTCTGCAGAGTGTTTGTTTTTCTGAAGACGTTTTACTAAAAAAGGTCTGCGTGACCTCTTCTCCAAGAAGAGGTGGACTAAAGTCTTCTCACCTCTTCTCACCTCTTCTTCACATATCAACCCAATTCCCCCAACTACCCACACCCCAGTCTGCTCCCGTCGCCTTCCCCCGTCGCCTCCCCACGTCGCCACCCCCCGTCGCCACTCCCCACCGTCGCCACTCCACCATCGCCACTCCCCCGTCGCCACTACCCCCGTCGCCACTCCCTTTCGATTCTAGCAGTATCCAAATGCACCGCCGATGGGTAATCGTAAGCAGTCACCATCGTAATCGCATCCCCTTTCTTATGCTTCGTGCTTAGAGTCGTCACTGTGACTCTCTGATCAGGGTTCTGCGGCTTCGGCCCGCCGTACACGGTGTTTTCAGGTATGTTTCTCATACACCTCACTAATTGGATGATTTTGGTGGTCAATTTTGTGATGGTGGTGTGTGGTTTTGAGAATTTGTTCAAGATTGCAGCCATAGGTGATTGGATTGGAGAAATCGGTGTGAATTTTTGTGGGTTTGTTGAGTTTCGATTTGGGTTGTTGAAATTGCAATTGAAATTTCTGTGGGTTTGTTAAGTTTTGATTTGGTTTGTTGAGTTTTGATTGGATTGGAGAATTGGATTGTGGTTTAATTTATATTAATTTCAGTTTATCTCAGCAGTCTGCAGACATTACAAAACAAACAGTCTTCTTAATACAGGCTGCAGAGGTTTGGTCCACCTCTTCTCCCACAGATGTCTGCAGATGTGATCTGCAGACTGCAGACGTTTTACCTCTTCAGAAACAAACATCACCTAAGTTATATAGAAAGCTCATTATGTGTATTTGGCACGGGTAGCTGGACGAGTTTATCGTGTAAATTTCATGTATATGTCATCAATATAGTCGAGCAGGTGTATTTGAATTTATTAATGGTTCTGATCTTTCAAATTCCATTGAAAATGAAATAAGACTACAAATGGTTGATACTTTTTTACCCTTGCGTGATTACTTATCACTTGCGTAATTAGCGATCCCATGTTTGTGTAATAATGGTTAAACATTTATTTATTTCAGATAGTAATCACATACATCACATCAATTTATTTGAGTTGAAAGTAATCAATATGAGATGTAGATGAAGTAATTCTTTCACACAAATGTAGAAGCAATGTTTATTACATTATTTTCCCGAAGTGTATATATTTTATTGATACATCCTTTTAGCTGATTTTTGTTTGAGATATTTCCAGTTCAATTATTAAATATAAATGATGATGTAACATCCGGTTATTTATCTATTTTGAAGCCGACGAAGGAAGGAAAGAAATAAAGTCCAAAGTCGAGGGACCAAACTCGCTAACGAAAGAAAGACGGGTGAGTGGGGGTATATAAAGGGAGAGGACAACCCTTACCCTCTCCCCAGACTCATATTTCAGCCAAACAAGAGAAGAGAAGAGAGAAAGGAAGAAAAGAGGAAGAAAAGTTGGCTCGAGTGAGCGAAATCATCGTGTAGCAAGCCAAATCGAAGCTCTTCTCGTTGTGGTTGTTTGTGTGAGTTCTAGGACTCCTATTTTACTTGTTTTCAACTGATTTGGGGATGGAACACATAGTAAACCCATTTTTATATTTGTGTGTGTTTGACCCATTTGGTGTGATTGTGCGTGATGCGTTTGGAGTTTTTTTTCGGGGTTGTGTGTGCTTGAATGGTGTTGTAGTATGCATTCCTAAGGTTTAGGATAGTTGATTTGGGCTTAGAATAGGTTTGGATGAGCTTGGAGGTCGAAAATGGCAGATTGGGTTCGGGATGACTGCATTCTGCATCAATTAGGGCTAGGCGACCGACTGGAAGCCATACGGCCGACTGGAAGGCGATTGGGTTTCAGTCGCACGATTGAGGTTCAGTAGCACGACTGGGGGCCCAGTCGCATGGGGAGTCATGCGACTGAGAGCCTAGTCGCGTAGGTGCTCATTCACCAAGTCGGGCTATTGTACCCGAGGAAGAACATAGTTAAAGTACTGACTTTCGGGGGAAAGTGCAGATGTAAGCTTTGACGAGAAAGTTCCCGTAAGTACACGTAAGATGGCAGTTGGGATCTTAGAGGGTATGTTGGGCATGATGATGTTTATGCATGATGTATGTTATGTATCTATGATGACGCCCTGTATAGTGATGCTATAGTGTATGTCGATGTTCCTTATTATAGTGTATGTTTATCTTTCCCGTGACCTTACATGTTGTGTTAAAGAATGAAACTAAAATAGTATGTCACGTAAAGTGAAAGAGAATGAAAGAGGAACATGATGAATGAATGCATGCATCAATTAATAATGAAAGTAATGAAAGTCTTGCGAGCATTGAATATCAGGACACACCGATTAAGGAGTTAGCCCAACGGTGTGTGGGTTCGCTACCCCGGGAGGATGCATCGGGGCCTTTCTTTGTGATCGACCATAATTATAGAACCTCTACCGCTTACCCCTAATGCTGCGGCACGACATTTAGCTGTCTCTTCATAGACTTCGGCCCAGTAGCTAAATAGTTCGGGGTGTAGCACATGGTATTGGTACGAAAGGTATCTGGTGCGCAAGAAAAGATGTAATGACGAACGAACGAATAGAGAAGATAATAATGATATTATCTACGTGTACGTATGATGTGTGATAGCATGAAAGTAAAGAAAAGGTTTTAATGAAAGTAAAGTATGTTTTAATATAAAACTAGAACTCACTCAGCAACGTTGACTTTTTATGTGTTTCCAGTTGGCAGGTAAGGTTGCTGAGGATGCCACGAGGCGGCTACTCAGCTCTTTTGGGATGGCATTCTTTTGTTTAACGCTTTTGTATTGTAATGCAAAAAATGATATTTTGTAATGAATGTTGTATTACTTTGCAAAAGTGTTTATTAAAGGAAATGAAACGATTGATTTAAAGGTTTCTGCTGCATGATTTTAGTAAAGATTATATAAATATATATTTTATATGCGATGATTGACCAACTGTGAGGTGCCCGGGGACGGGGCCTTACAAGTTGGTATCAGAGCCAAAGTTTAAGTGAAATGGGTAAATTTTCAAAATAAACCTTAACTTAAACTGAAAATGGGATGGAAAGGGAAGGGATGCCAATCTGAGTAGCTGCGTTCCATCAGGTATTTTCTTAATGTTAACCGGTATTATATGCGCATGTTATATGGTTTATATGTTGCTGGTAGATTTAGATACTGATGTAGTCGAGACAGGTAATGCTCGGGGTACGAAGAGTAAAGTAAGTGGCTAATCACAACTGGCCACTGTAATTAGGGACTTACTATACTTGACATAAACTGAGCTATTCCTTTGAATGACCATGTTGGTGTTTGAATCTTTCAGTGTGTGATAGAGGATGGCCGATGGTAGATCATCCAAAGCCTCGCGTGGTGGACTTGGTGCTGTATCACGACCCAAAAGAGGCAGACCTAGAGTTGAGAATGTGGTTCCTGAGGGACCGAGACCCCTCATCCGGAGGGTGGTGATGAGAGTGCATATTTGAGGGCCTCAGTGAAAGAGGCGGTGGTTGAAGAGGTGCATCAGGTCATGCAGACGATCTTACCATCTGTGGTGACCGAAGTGATAAAGGCTATACAGGAAGTGGAAAGACAAGAAAGGAACCGGCCTTCAGGGGGTCGGGAGCAACCGGAGACTGAGACGATTCCCTCCGATAAAGAGGAGGAGGAGGAGCCTGTGCAGGAGTCAGCACGAGGCTGTAACTACGGGGCATTTCAAAGGTGCAAGCCCCCTACTTTTGATAGTAACGGCGCTGCTGCTGCTGCTCACCGGTGGGTGAGAGAAATGGAAGCTGTTCTGAATATCAGCGAGTGCCGGGAGGACCAAAAGGTGAAGTTTGCTACCTATTCTTTTATGGACTCGGCTTTATGCTGGTGGACAATATAATCCAGGCCGAGGGTAGCAGGGCAATCGGGAGGATGAGATGGTCTGAACTGAAGAAGTTGGTGATTGAGGAGTTCTGTCCTCACCGAGAGATGGATAAGGTTGAGAGGGAGTTCCTGCAGCTGGAGGCGAGAACCATGACACATCAACAGTACACTGCGAAGTTCAACGAGATGGCACGTCTCGTGCTGGATAAGGTGACGCCTCTGTCTCGGAAGATCAAGAGGTACATTCAGGGCTTACCGGTGGATGTTCGCAGGCATATGATCGTCGCCCGGCCGAGCACGTTTAGGTCGGCGGTCGATTTGGCAGGGAGGCTATATGATGAGCGGGGGGTGGTGGTGACTGAAGCGAACAAGAAGGGTGGTGGTGATCGGCACTGGAACGGGAAAAGGTTTGGTCGGGGTGATGCCTTGACGAGTAATAAAAAGGCACGGGCGGATGACCGCCGTGTGACCACATCGACTGCGGGGTCGAGGAGGTGTGGCAAGTGAGGAAGGGAGTATGCGGGGGAATGTAGGTTGGGATTGAACGTGTGCTTCAAATGCGGGAAGACGGGGCACATCGCAAAGGATTACGTTGCAGGCAAATGTTTTAACTGTGGGGAAAGTGGTCATATGAGTAAAGATTGTAAGAAGCCAAGAGCCGAGGGTTCCGGGGTGAAGAAAGCCGGAGGAGAAGGACCGAGGGTGAGCTCCAAGGCATTCATTATGACCCAGGAGGAAGCTAGGACGGACCCTGATGTTGTGTCCAGTACATTCCCGGTGAACCAAACTTTAGCTTCTGTGTTATTTGATTCAGGTGCTAGTAAGAGTTTTACTTCTGCTGCTTTCTGTGCTAAACTACCTGTTAGTAGTAGACGTGTTGAGGCGCCCTTTGATGTAGAAACTACCATAGGTAAGTCTACCAGGATTTCGGAGATGATAGAGAGTTGTGATGTGGAACTAGAAGGTCATAAGTTTCCTGTTAGACCGTTCGTGATGACCTTGCGTGGTTTTGATTTGGTACTTGGGATGGACTGGTTAGCAGAGTTCGAGGCGAACATTGTGTGTCACAAGAAGATGATTCGCTTGACAGTTCCTGACGGTAGTTCAGTGACGGTTTATGGTGATCGGATTACTACGATCCCGAAGGTGATCTCGATGGCGGTGGCGGGAAAGTGTATGAGACATGGATGTAGTGCCTACTTGGCCTATGTAAAGGATGTGGATATGCCGGCACCACAACTATCTGATGTACCGGTTGTGTGTGACTTTCCAGACGTGTTTCCAGAAGACTTATCAGGAGTGCCACCCGACCGAGAAATCGAGTTTCAGATCGACCTAATACTAGGTGCCCAACCTGTTGCCAAGGCACCGTATCGGTTGGCTCCGATAGAAATGAAAGAGTTGATAGAGCAGTTGCAAGAGCTACTTGATAAGGGGTTTATTAGACCGAGTAACTCTCCTTGAGGTGCTCCGGTCCTATTCATGAAGAAGAAAGACGGTAGTATAATGATGTGTATTGACTACCGTGAGCTGAACAAGTTGACGGTGAAGAACAGATACCCCTTACCGAGAATAGATGATTTGTTTTATCAGCTTCAAGGTGCCAGCTGGTTTTCAAGGATCGACCTTTGATCTGGCTACAATCAGCTAAAGGTGAAAGAGCAGGATATTCCTAAAAGCTTTTCGCACGCGCTATGGTCACCACGAGTTCCTCGTTATGTCTTTTGGTTTGACCAATGCGCCAGCTGCTTTTATGGATATGATGAATCGAGTGTGTTGGCCGATGTTGGATAAATCAGTGATTGTGTTTATTGATGATATCCTGATTTATTCAAAGAGCGAGATTGAGCATGCCGGTCACATTCGGGAGGTTTTGGATACGTTAAGAAAGGAGAAGTTGTACGCCAAGTTCTCTAAGTGCGCCTTCTGGTTGCGCGAAGTTCAGTTTTTGGGTCATGTGGTAAATCCCGACGGGATTATGTTGGACCCGACAAAGGTGGAGGCAGTGATGCAATGGAAGTCTCCCAAGACGCCATCCGAGATCTGTAGTTTCTTGGGTTTGGCGGGCTATTACAGAATATTCATTCATGACTTCTCAAAGATCGCTTCTCCACTAACCAAGTTGACCCGTAAGGATGTAAAGTTTGTATGGGGTCAAGCTCAAGAGAAGGTGTTCGAAGAATTGAAAACAATTGACTCAAGCTCGTGTTCTGTCACTACCCGATGGAAGTGAAGATCTGGTGATTTATTCTAATGCTTCCTTCTCAGGGTTAGGGTGTGTGTTAATGCAGAGAGGGAAGGTTATAGCCTATGCATCCTGACAGTTGAAGGTTCATGAGGTTAACTATCCTACTCATGACTTGGAGCTAGCAGCTGTGGTCTTTGCACTAAAGATATGGAGGCACTATCTCTATGGGACGAAGTGCACCATTTTCACTGACCACAAGAGCTTGAAGTATTTCTTAAAGCAGAAAGACTTGAACATGAGGCAAAGGCGATGGTTGAAGGTCATAAAGGATTATGATTGTGAGATCCATTATCATCCGGGCAAAGCCAACGTGGTAGCGGACGCCTTAGCCGAAAGGAAAGACCCGAGCCGATTCAGGTGAAAGCGTACCAGTTGATTATGACCTCTGATGTGATGAAACAAGTCAAAGAGTTTCAAGATGAGGCATTGAAGGAAGATCGTCTTAACTCTGAAAGAATGAGAGTTCTGGTCGCGGAGTTGGGTGAAACACATTTGGTGTTAAAACCCGATTCGGGCGGATGTGGATTCCTCGTTTTGGGGATCTACGCGTGAAGATGATGGATGAAGCTCATAAGACTCGATACTCTATTCATCTCGGTGCTACAAAGATGTATCAAGACATGAAGAAAGACTATTAGTGGCCGGGTATGAAGCGTGACGTAGTGGAGTATGTGTGTAAGTGCCTTACTTACATGCAAGTGAAGGTCGAGCATCAAAAGCCGTATGGGAAGATCTAACATTTGGATATATCGGAATGGAAGTGGGAGCACATCACCATGGATTTTATTACGAAGCTGCCACGTACTCCGAAAGGGTATGATGCTATATGGGTGATTGTTGACCGCTTGACGAAGAGTGCTCTCTTCCTACCGATGCGCGAGACATATTCATCTGAGAGGTTGGCGGATCTTTTCATTAAGGAGATTGTGACTCGTCACGGTGTGCCGGTGTCTATTGTGTCTGATCGGGACACCCGGTTTACATCCAAATTCTGGAAGAAATTCCACGATGCGATGGGGACGAGGTTACACATTAGCACGGCCTATCATCCCCAGACTGATGGTCAGTCGGAAAGGACCATTCAGACATTAGAGGACATGCTTCGGGCATGTGTGATTGATTTTGGGGGAAGTTGGGATGACCACTTACCATTAGCTGAATTCTCATACAACAATAGCGATCATGTCAGCATTGGTATGCTACCTTATGAGATGCTATATGGTAGGAGATGTAGGACACCCGTTTGTTGGGGTGATATTGGTCATAAAGAGTTAGGGAGCGTCGAGGTGATCGAGGCTACGACTGAGAAACTTGAAAGGATCAAAGCCTTCATGAAGGCAGCCAAAGATAGACAGAAGTCGTATGCCGATAAACGACGCAGACCGATTGAGTTCCAGGTAGGTGACGGGGTTATGTTGAAGGTCTCAGCTTGGAAGGGTATCATTCGGTTTAGAAAGCGGGGCAAGTTGAGCCCAAGGTGTATAGGCCCTTTCCGAATCATTGCTCAAGTAGGAGAGGTGGCCTATAGATTGGAGTTACCAGATGAGTTAAGTGGAATTCACACGACATTCCATTTATCTCATCTGAGGAAATGTCTGGCAGATGAAGACATGGTTGTTCCACTAAAGGATATAGAAGTAGACGAATGACTCAATTACGTGGAGCAACCAGTGGCAATCATCGATCGAAAGGAAAAGAGGCTGAGGAATAAAGTGGTTCCTCTTGTGCGTGTACAGTGGAAGCACAGGAAGGGATCCGAGTCAATGTGGGAGACCGAGGAAGAAATGAGACATCATTACCCGCGTTTGTTCAAGGAATAACAGGTTTCGGGGACGAAACCTATTTAAGGGGGGTGGACTTGTAACACCTGATTATTTATCTATTTTGAAGCCGACGAAGGAAGGAAAGAAATAAAGTCCAAAGTCGAGGGACCAAACTCGCCAACGAAAGAAAGACGGGTGAGTGGGGGCATATAAAAGGAGAGGGTATCCCTTACCCTCTCCCCATACTCATATTTCAGCCAAACAAGAGAAGAGAAGAGAGAAAGGAAGAAAAAGGAAGAAAAGTTGGTTCGAGTGAGCAAAATCGTCGTGTAGCAAGCCAAATCGAAGCTCTTCTCGTTGTGGTTGTTTGTGTGAGTTCTAGGACCCCTATTTTACTTGTTTTCAACCGATTTGGGGCTATAACACATAGTAAACCCGTTTTTGTATGTGTGTGTGTTTGACCCATTTGGGTGTGATTGTGTATGATGCGTTTGGAGTTTGTTTTCGGGCTTGTGTGTGCTTGAATGGTGTTGTAGTATGCATTCCTAATGTTTAGGATGGTTGATTTGGGCTTAGAATGGGGTTGGATGAGCTTGGAGGTCGAAAATGGCAGATTGGGTTCGCGGTGACTGCATTCTGCATCAGTTAGGGCTGGGCGACCGACTGGAGGCGATACGACCGACTGGAAGGCGATTGGGGTTCAGTCGCACGATTGAGGTTCAGTCGCACGACTGGGGCGCAGTCGCATGGGGAGTCATGCGACTGAGAGCCCAGTCGCATAGGTGCTCATTCGCATGAGGTCCATTCGCATAAGGTCCATTCGCATAGTGTTCATTCGCACGATTGAGAGTCCATTCGCACGACTGGGTGTTCATCTGCATTGGTGTTCATCCGCATAGGTCCAGTCGCATGAGGATCAGTCGCATGAAGGCCATGCGATTGAAGGGTGCCCATTCGCTCAAGTCGGGCTGTTGCACCCGAGGAAGAATATAGTTAAAGTACTGACTTTCGGGGAAAAGCGCAGATGTAAGCTTTGATGAGAAAGTTCCCGTAAGTACACGTAAGATGACAGTTGGGATCTTAGAGGGTATGTTGGGTATGATGATGTTTATGCATGATGTATGTTATGTATGTATGATGACGCCCTGTATAGTGATGCTATAGTGTATGTCGATGTTCCTTATTATAGTGTATGTTTATCTTTCCCGTGACCTTACGTGTTGCGTTAAAGAATGAAACTAAAATAGTATGTAACGTAAAGTGAAAGAGAATGAAAGAGGAACATGATGAATGAATGCATGCATCAATGAATGATGAAAGTAATGAAAGTCTTGCGAGCATTGGATATCGGGACACGCTGATTAAGGCGTTAGCCCAATAGTGTGTGGGTTCGCTACCCCGGGTGGATGCACATCGGGGTCTTTCTTTGTGATCGACCATTATTATAGAACCTCTACCGCTTACCCCTAGTACTGCGGCACCACGTTTAGCTGTCTCTTCATAGACTTCGGCCCAGTAGCTAAATAGTTCGGGGTGTAGTACAAGGTATTGGTACGGAAGGTATCTGGTGCGCAAGAAAAGATGTAATGACGAACGAACGAATAGAGAAGATAATAATGATATTATCTACTTGTACGTATGATGTGTGATAGCATGAAAGTAAAGAAAAAGTTTTAATGAAAGTAAAATATGTTTTAATATAAAACTAGGACTCACTCAGCAACGCTGACTTTTTATGTGTTTCCAGTTGGCAGGTAAGGTTGCTGAGGATGGCACGAGGCGGCTACTCAGCTCTTTTGGGATGACATTCTTTTGTTTAACGCTTTTGTATTGTAATGCAAACAAATGATATTTTGTAATGAATGTTGTATTACTTTGCAAAAATGTTTATTAAAGGAAATGAAACGATTGATTTAAAAGTTTCCGCTGCATGATTTTAGTAAAGATTATATAAATATATATTTTATGTGCGATTATTGACCAACTGTGAGGTGTCCGGGGACGGGGCGTTACAGATGATTTTTAGACTTCTCAGTATTAAAAGATGTTAATTCTTCACACGTGATTTTAACATTATTATCCTTTTATGACTTTTTGTATTTCACATACCATTAACATCATTATAAGATGATTTATTATGTATTGTCTTTGTTCACTATAACTTTCTCACATACGGTTTCTTAAAGTTATGGCTGGATCATCTTCATCTCCATCTTCTTCCAGTAGAGAGACGCTCATCAAGAGGATGAAGGATCAAATTAATGAAGAATCATTTTGTAGAGAGGCTTTGTTGGAAAGGTTTAACAAAGTACATGATGGCAAAGGAAGAAAGAGGAAATGATAAAGCTTTTATCTTCAGAGCCTTAATTCTCTTTTTAATTCTCTTTTAAGGAGTTAAGTATTATGGTCATGGGTGATATTTCTGAAAAAGAATATGTGCTTTTAGAAGAAATGGGCATGACAACGGCTTTGCTGAGGTGTTCAAAGGATGAAAAGATTGAATTCCTTAAGAATATTTGAATTTAAGGACCATTTGTTTAGTATTTTGCTTTACTATCTTAAACATCGTTATCAATATAAATGTTTAGAGCTTTGCGTTAAAATGATAGCGTGATTATGTAGTATCCATTTGCGTTATTTATGCCAACAGTATCTATAAACTTACATAACTCACTAAAAGCAAGACTGCATTTTACATGATATTTTCCAATATTATATAAGACTAATGTTATCTTTAAACAAACGTAACACACTAAATAAAAGACTACCTATACTAAATTTGTCCGATTAAATCTTATTTATGCATTTGTTTATCTATTGTCTTATCTTTATTGAAATTTCTTGCTTCCGCTATAAGTTTTTCTCTTTCCAAATTAACATCTGCTAACAAGATTTTAGCCAAGTATTTGCTCCTTAATTCCATAATTTGATGTGCCTATTCATTCTCTAGAGCGAGCGCAGAATCCCATGGTACATCACCCATGAAAGTCTACATGTGACGCATTACAAAGATATCATAGTCTATTTTGTTTTCCAGTGTCCTCCATTTCATTTCGTATCGTTCTATTTAAGGTTTCTCAAAAAAATCTCTTTTTGGATGATTCATCTTGTTTAGATATTGGTAGACTGTCTGTAGCCGCAAATGAATTATGAAACATAATTAAATATGTAATTATAGACATACTTGTATGCATAAGAATATTACATAACAGAATTCTAGGAACCCCTTTGTATCTTTTTGCAAAAGCTTGTTTAAATGCATTATTGTCTAGAAGATATACATTTCCGTATCTAAGATCGATTGCGATTACATAGTACTGGTCTGACTGCAAAATTGGGGCAATTAGTATGTCCACATCCAGGATAGATTTAATTTTGAGTTTTGTCATCGGATCTTCTATGTTGGTTGAAAACAAGCTGAGCCTTGTTTGATTGTCATACTACGTACTTTAATGTCTAGAGTGCTACATTATGATAAATTGCGCGATTAATTTGCATGATAATGAAAAACAATTTGCTTGATAATGATAAACAATTTGCATGAATACAATATCAACAAATTGCGTGATAATAAATAATAATAACAACATAGTACTTACCTGCATAGTGTTTGAGTAGAACATTCTAAACGGTTTTGAAGAATCTCACATTTTTCTTCACAATTTAAGATTTCGCTCCAAGTATCAATCGCATTTGAACATACGTATAACCTAGGATAGAAGCTCTGAAAAATAAATTCAAAGTTTGAGGTTCCATATTTGGTTCGGGAAACAAGCACGTTGTCATTATTCTAGATTAATAGAGGTATATTAAAATAGAGACATATCAAAATAAGAACTAAATATATAGTATTTTAATTTACTTACTGCAAATCTTGGATAGGAGCAAATATGAATTGTGTCAACAAAGCCTCAATAGTTGTAAGTTCTCGATTTAGCTCGACTTTGCAATTATAGTAAGCTAACCTCATTGATAGGGATAATGTAAGGCTCCGTTTCCAGACATCTCACAGTTGGTCATTCATCGCACATAAGTCATGCAATATACATTTATTGAAAACATCGCATCGGAATAACTTAAAACCATTTCATATATTGATGACAGCTTTTGTAAAATAATACAATTTAGTAACTGTTACAAAATATCATAATTGCATTAAATCATAAAAACGTTATTGTTATACAACTGGATGTCATCCCAAAAATGCCAAGTAGCTGTCCTGTGCCGTCCTTATCAACAGTCACATGCCAACTGGAAAATACATAAAAGTCAGCGTTGTTGAGTGAGTTCTAGTTTTATAAAATATATATATTACATTTCGCTCGTTAAAACATTTTCTTTACTATCGCATATTATCACACATCATACGTACAACAAGGTAATATTTATTATCTTCCTTCATCGTTCGTTTCATACATATCACATATTTCGTACTTATCGTACTTTTCGTACATTAATTATTATCTTTCACTTCTATATAGACCCTGTCAAGCTTTACCCTCCTCATGGCACGCAGACACAATTTTTGAGGTCGAATGACAAGGATCCCCTTTCGTACCTTATTATATCTTTCGTTAACGTTCTTTTCATACTTTATCACTTCGTTTGTTTCATACCTTATCGTGTCCCTCGTTTCGTAATAATTCTTGATCCTGCCAGGCTTTTCCCCCATCGCGGTCCGAAACCGCCATTCCGAGCACAAAGCTTCTTTACTAATTGACACAAAGCCCGGGGTCGAATGACAAGGATCTCGTTCGTACTATGGGTTTAGTCACCTAGACTATTTCCCCCTGTGTGTGAACCCTCATGGTTTAAAATCGCACGTTATAACACACAGTTGAGCTATCAACTCACAAAGAATTGTAATCATTCTTTCTTCTTGCAAGCCTTTTCTTTCTTTCGTTACGTTTCACTTTTCATCTCTGTTATCTTTCTTTTCATTGTGTTATACTTTACATTCATTCACTCATTCGTCATACTACGTAAAGTAACAAAACAATACTTAACATATGTTATACTACAATATAAATACGTTTTGAAAACTAATAAAAGATAACAGCTTATATACATAGACATGCCACACATTAATAATATTATCATACATATACTATTCATAAACCCTGACTTATTCATGCTTAAAATAGTCCAAAATAGCCCACCAGTCAAACTAGGTCAAACCCTAAAATTCTGTTATTCCTCAAAATTCAAAATAATTCTAAGTGTTCTGGGCGTATGGGCACTATGCAGGCGCATGGCCACTATGTGAGCGCATGAACATTATGCGGGCGCATGAACACTTAGGCGCATGGGACACTTTTGGCGCATGGGACACTTTGGGCGCATGGGCACTATTTGGGCACATGACCCAACACTTAACCATTTGGGGCAAATTCTAGGCACATGAGCACTATGCAGGTGCATGGGCACTTAGGCGTTTTGGGCACACTTTGACATTTAGGTAGTTGGGCGCATGGGTACTATTTCAGGCGCATGAACAACTACTTGTAACCAACATCACCATAACTCAAGCCTAAATTCGATTCTAATAGATTCTAAGCTTAGTTCTCACATTCTAAGCATAAAAAACACATCAATAACATCTTCATAACCATGAATCATCCCAATTCATACACCACCTGCATACACACATACACATTCATACGGGTATAAATATCCATTTTATAAAATTGTTTATACATGTATTTTCAGCCCCGAAATCAGTTAAAACATGTAAAAAAGAGGTTCTAGAACTCACCTTAGCTGCTCTCAAGTTTAAATTCTTCAACTTGAGCTTCTTAGATGATTCTAACACCTAAACATGTCCAATAACACGTACCCGAACACATACATACACATGAGAACATGTAGAAACCGGTTTTATGGCTAGAAATCCATAAAAACCAACCCAATTATACTAAATTTACTTACCTTAACTGAAGTTGGCTGCCCTCTCTCTAGAACCGGATATCTTCTGCTTTCTCTCTCTAGAAATGTCGAGAGCTTGAATAGCAGAAGGTGTGGGCGGCCATACTTGCTTCAGTTCAAAAATATAATATATTATTTTGTACTTTTGACACATTTAACCCCTCAACTTGGGTTAAATTGTATTTTTCACTTTTATTCTTCTTTTACAACTTTTTAAAATATCTGGGTGTTACAAGTCCACCTCCCTTATATAGGTTTCGTCCCCGAAACCTATTATTCCTCGAACAGATGTGGGTAATACTGCCTCATCTTTTTTCAGTCTCCCACGTAGACTCGGATCCCTTCCTATGCTTCCAATGTACCCGTACAAGAGGAACCACTTTATTCCTTAACCTCTTCTCTTTACGATTAATAATCGCCACTGGTTACTCCACACAGTTGAGCCGTTCATCTAATTCGATATCTTCCAATGGTACAACCATATCCTCGTCTGCCAAACACTTCCGCAAATGAGATACATGGAATGTCGGGTGAATTCCGCTTAACTCATCTGGTAGTTCTAACCTATAGGCCACCTTCCTACTCGAGCAATGATTCGAGAAGGCCCTATGTATCTCGGGCTCAACTAGCCCCGCTTTCTAAACCGTATGATACCTTTCCAAGGTGAGACTTTCAACATAACCCTGTCACGCACTTGGAACTCCATCGGTATACGCCTCTTATCGGCGTACGAATTCTGTCTATCTTTAGCTGCCTTCATAAAGGCTTTGATCTTTTCTAGCTTCTCTGTCGTAGCCTCGACCACTTCGATACTTCCTAACTCCTTCAGACCAATATCACCCCAACAAGTAGGTATTTTACATCTTCTACCGTATAACATCTCATAAGGGGGCATATCAATGCTGGCATGATAACTATTGTTATATGAGAATTCTGCTAACGGTAAATGAAATCCCAACTTCCTCCAAAATCGATCACGCAGGCTCGAAATATGTCCTCGAGTGTCTGGATCGTCCTCTCAGACTGGCCGTTTGTCTGAGGCTGATAAGTCTAGCTGATGTGTAGCCTCGTCTCCATCACATCATGAATCTCTTCCAAAACTTAGATGTAAACCGAGTGTCACGATCAGATACAATAGACACCGGTACACCATGATGAGATACAATCTCCTTGATGAATACATCCACTAATCTCTCGGAGGAATACGTCTCTCGGATTGGGAGGAAGTGTGCACTCTTTGTCAAACGATCAACTATCACCCATATAGCATCATACCCTCTCAAGGTATGTGGTAACTTCATAATAAAGTCCATGGTGATAAGCTCCCACTTCTACTCAGGTATATCCAAAGGTTGGATTTTCCCGTACGGGTTGTGATGCTCCGTCTTCACTTGCAAACAAGTAAGGCACTTACTCACGTATTCCGCTACGTCACGCTTCATACCCGACCACCAATAATTCTTCTTCATATCATGGTATATCTTGGTAGCACCGG
The DNA here is from genome assembly GCA_024085815.1 of Flaveria linearis. Taxonomy (NCBI): domain Eukaryota; kingdom Viridiplantae; phylum Streptophyta; class Magnoliopsida; order Asterales; family Asteraceae; genus Flaveria; species Flaveria linearis. The sequence goes on from JABSNV010001254.1 coordinate 111,403, forward strand.
GATGAATGGAGTATCGAGTCTTGTGAGCTTCACCCATGATCTTTCCATGTAAATCCACGTAACGAGGAATCCACATCCGCCCATATCGGGTTCTAACATCGAGAGTGATTTCGCCTAACTCTGCGACTAGGCCTCACATCCTTTCAGAGTTAAGATAATCTTCTTTCAACACCTCATCTTGAAACTCCTTGACCCGCGTCATCATGTCAGAGGTCATAATTAATTGATACGCCTTCACCTGAATCGGTCGGGTCTTTCTTTTCGGCTAAGGGCATCTACCACCACGTTGGCCTTGCCCGGATGGTAATGGATCTCGCATCGTAATCCTGTATGAGCTCCAACCATCGCCTCTGTCTCATATTCAAATCATTCTGCTTAGAGAAGTACTTCAAGCTCTTATGGTCAGTGAAGATGGTGCTCTTCGTCCTATATAGGTAGTGCCGCCAAATCTTCAAGGCAAAAACATAGCTGCTAGCTCCAAGTCATGAGTAGGGTAGTTAACCTAGTGAACTTTCAACTGTCAGGATGCATAGGCTATAATCTTCCCTCGTTGCATCAACACACAACCTAACCCCGAGTAAGAAGCATCCGAATAGACTATCAAGTCCTCGCTTCCTTCGGGTAAGGATAAAACAGGAGCTTGAGTTAACCTTTTCTTTAACTCTTGAAAAGCCTTCTCTTGATCTTGAACTCATACAAAATTCACGTACTTGCGGGTCAACTTAGTCAATGGAGAAGCTATCTTCGAGAAGTCTTTGATGAATTTTTGATAATATCCCGCCAACCCCAAGAAGCTACGGATCTCGGATGGCGTCTTTGGAGACTTCCATTGCATCACCGCCTCCACCTTTGTCGGGTCTACCATAATCCCCTCGGGATTTACCACGTGACCCAAAAACTGAACTTCGCGCTACCAAAATGCGCACTTGGTGAACTTAGCATACAGCTTCTCCTTTCTCAATATCTCCAACACCTCCCAAATATGACCGACATGCTCTTCTTCACTCCTCAAATAAATCAGGATATCATCAATAAACACAATCACTAATTTATCTAACATCCGCCGACACAAATGTGACCGGCATGCTCTTCTTCACTCCTCAAATAAATCAGGATATCATCGATAAACACAATCACTGATTTATCTAACATCCGCCGACACACTCGATTTATCAAGTCCATAAAAGCAGCTGGCGCATTAGTTAAACCAAAAGACATCACAAGGAACTCGTAGTGTCCATAACGCGTACGAAAAGCCGTTTTAGGGACGTCTTGCTCCTTCACCTTCAACTGATGGTAGCCAGATTGAAGATCTATACTCGAAAACCAATTGGCACCTTGGAGCTGATCGAACAAGTCATCAATCCTCGATAACGGATACCGATTCTTCACCATCAACTTATTCAACTCACGGTAGTCGATACACATCCTCATGCTACCGTCCTTCTTCTTTACGAACAAGACCGAAGCACCCTAAGGAGAGATACTCGGTCTAATGAACCCCTTATCGAACAACTCCTGCAGTTGCTCCATCAATTCCTTCATCTTAGTCGGAGCCAACCGATACGGTGCCTTAGCTACAGGCTGAGCACCGGGTATCAAGTCAATTTGAAACTCAATTTCGTGGTCCGGTGGGACACCTGATAAATCCTATGGGAACACATTGGTAAAGTCACACACCATCGGTACATCGGATAATTGTGGTGTTGACGTGTTCACATCCTTCACGTAGGCCAAATAGGCACTACATCCACGCCTCATGCACTTTCCTACCACCGCCATCGAAATCACCTTCGGAATCGTCGTAACTCGATCACCTTATATCGTCACCAAACTCCCTTCAGGCGTTGTCAGTCTAATCATCTTCTTGTGGCATATAATGTTTGCCTCGTAGTCTGCTAACCAATCCATTCCTGGGACTACATCAAACCCGCCTAAGGTCATCATAAATAGTCTACCAGAAAACTTATGACCTTGTAGTTCTATATCACAACCGTCAATCAAGTCAGAAATCCTGATAGACTTACCTATGGCAGTTTCTACATTGAAGGGCTCATCAATATATCTACTACTGACAGGTAAATTAACACAGAAAGCAGAAAAAATAAAACTCCTACTAGCACCAGAATCAGATAACACAGAAGCAAGAGTTTGGTTTACTAGAAACGTACCTAACACAGCATCAGGGTCCGTCCTAGCCTCCTCCCTGGTCATTATGAATGCTCTGGCAGTTGCCCTCTGTTCTCCTTCCTTCGGCCTCTTCTTAGCTCCAGAACTCTCTGCCCATCTTGCATTCCCTGCTCATGTGGCCTTCCTCACCACAGTTATAACATCTTATAAGTCCACACACATTCGCCACGTGACCGGGCTTCCAACATTTGAAGCACGCATTCATCCCCCACTTGCACTCGCCCACATGCTCTATTTCACACTTACCACACTTTTCCATCTCCGAACTTGGGGACACCATCTTCCGGTCATCCACTATACTCCTTTTGTTGTTTGAAGTGAAACTACCATGTCCAAACCTCTTCATTACCTAGCTCTTCTCACCATCGCCCGTCCTCTCCACCTCGACTACTGCCACATCTCTCTCATCATATAACATACCCGCCAGGTCCACCACCGATCGAAAGGTACCCGGCCGGGCAACAATCAAATGCCTACACACGTCAGCTGGCAATCCTTGTATGTACTTCTTAATCTTCTATGACACCGGCATCACCTGATCTGGCACCAAGCTCGCCATCTCATTGAACTTGGTGGTGTATTGCTGGTGTGTCATGGTACCAGCGTCCAGCTACTGAAACTCCCTCTCTATTTTGTTGAGTTCTCGATAAGGACAGAATTTCTCGATCACCAGTTTCTTCAACTCCGACCACCTCATCTTGCTAATGGCCTTGCTACGTCAGAACCTAAGAATTCTAAACCAACATACCCTAAATGTGTAAATCTTCAAAATCCTGATAAAAGGAGAGAAAAATATGCTCAAAATGTCAAAACAATTAAATTTATTAAGGAAGGTGAAGCATCAAAGAAGGATGAGAAACAGACCAGCTCCCGACCAGACTCAATCCCTTACAAAAGATCTCCCCCACCTTTCAAAGGGAGATCCTGCTATAACTGTGGAAAACAAGGACATATTTCTCCAAATTGTCCTTATTATAAGACACCTAGAAAGAAAATTGAACTTTTTGATGAAAAACCAAGATTATTGAAAAATAGATCTAATACTCCTCCAAGACACCAAAGTCAACACAGACCAGCTCAAAGCCAAGCTGTGTTGCCTAAGGCTAAAGCGAGGACTATTAGTGAACCAAAAGTTCATACCGTAAGCCAGTCGTCTGTTTACTACAAAGAGGCCTTACACAAAACTGGTTTAAGAAAAGAAAAGTCAAGTAACATGTCTAACAGTGAGGACAAGAAGAAGAAAGATGTGTCCTCGTCCTCTGAAGGTTAGTGGGTTGAGTTCTTGATGAGTGATATCTCAGGGAAACCCAAGCCAGTAAAGGCTTGGGTCCCCAACCTGAACTAATAATTTCCATTTTTGTGAAGGTTGTCCGTTACAGCGCTATCACTAATACCTGGATTATTGATAGTGGGGCTTCCAGGCACATGACCGGGAATTCGTCTCTCCTTTTTAATGTCAAGCAAATTAAAGAGGGACACGTATAATTCGCTAAGAATAAAGGAGGTTACATCACCGTACAAGGCAAAGTGGGAAACGAGAAAGTGAAGTTTGACAAGGTCAACTATGTTTAGCAATTGTAAAACAACTTGCTTTCTGTTTGCCAAATTTGTGATAAGGGATTTAAGGTTGTGTTTGACAACAAGAAGTGCTACATAGTGAAGAAGAAGTATGTCATCGAGGAGGATAAAGTTCAAATTTCGGCTTTAAGATATAACGATCTGCATTTCTTGGACCATTTAAAAGCCTTCACAACTGAGTCTACTGCTTAGTTTTTCTTGTCAAAGGCAACAGAGAGAGATTCAGTTTCATGGCATAGGGGAATGGGACATATCAATCCTAGGAAGACGAATCATCTGTTTCAGAATGATCTGGTGGGTGGAGTTACTATCAAGAACTTTCAGCTTCCAGACATCTGCATAACATGCAAAAAAGGGAAACAGACAAAGAAGTCTTACAAATCAAAGAAAGGTCATTCTATCGATATTCTTCTTGAGCTTCTACATATGGATCTGTTTGGCCCTGTTAGCACAAAGAGCATTGCTGGTGATTGGTACTGCTTTATGGTGAAAGATGATTACTCAAGATTCTCTTGGGTGATGTTTCTGAAAGTGAAGTCAGAGATATTTGAATCATTCAAACATCTAGTTACCACATTAGAGTCACTCTATGTCACACCCCGACCGACGATGGAATAATCGGAGCGGACGAGGGAATGATTGATTGTTCATAACACATGGTCGTCCAATAGTGGAAATAATATTAAAATCAGATTACAAGATAACATGAGTTTAACATATACAATTACAGCAGTTGAAATCATAAATAGTAATTGTCTTTTATTTTGACTAAGTCCCGGTCTTAAATGAGCATGTAGAAGTCCACTAACTTGCTTAACCAGAAATCATGTGAAAAGTAACGAGTCAGCTAAAAATTAGCCGGTGAGTAATCACAGTTTTGAATATACATATAGATTGATTGTTTGATTGAGAATAATCCAATTCACAAGGTAACGTTAAGACTTATATTGCAATAGCGAAGCATATAGATAAACCGACACAATATAAACCCCTTGACTTGACACTTGCATATAGTAGACTTGCACACATACACCATACATTAACTAATTGTCTCTGGTACAATCACCACTCGACTATTCATATGGGGTGGGTTATCCAAACCAGTAGATCTACCATTGATACCCGGATTGATTGATTGACTGTATTAGGGTTCTTACTGTCGTCCAGTTTATAATAGTATGTTCACATAGTTGCAAGTAATAACATAACCTGTCTTGAATTAAATTTAGAATGAAATAACAATAGAATATCATGATTGAATATTGTATCACATGATTTCCCCCAAATAAGAAATAATATAAAAAGGGGATATGAATACTCACCTGATTGATGAGATTAGAATTTGGACGTGATAGGTTAGACACCAACGATTTCCTTACGAGTAATCTACGGAACAATATCTCGAGTTAGAATAATAATGGTTTGGGAATTGGGAATGTTTTAGGGTTTCCATTGGGTTTTGAATGATAGTTTAAATAAAATAATTTATTTAGGTTGAATGTCTTAAAATAAATAAACGAATTTAATAGAAATAAATGTATTAATACGTGTAACCGTTTCATTTATTGTTAAAGTGTGGGAAAAACAAATAACTAATTTTATTAATTAGTTATATGATAATTAATTAAAATATTTAATTATTTAAGCGACTAAAAGAAATGAAAATAATTTTGGAAAGATTTAGATATAAAACTTTTATATTTAATTGAGATAATCATGATTTAAACAATAATACATAGATATTATTTGAACCAATAATAATTTAGTGATTTTAACCATTGTTTAAAGTCTATTTTTATAAGAAATTAATCTAGTTATTTTATTTATTTAAAACAAATAATAAAATAAATAAATAAAATGTTAAGATTAATTTCAGAAAATAATTAGGTTGTTTCAAAAATATTTAATGTTTGTAGAAACATTTTTATAATTTTTAGAATTTTTTTGTATTTTTTTTAAAGCCCAAAAAGGCCAAAAAAATGTTTGAGGGTGCCCAGGGTCGAACCCGGGACCTCAAGGATAGCAAAGGGACCACTAACCGGTGAACCAAGGCATACAGCCGCGGTAATGAGCCGGTTCCAAATCGTTTTAACTTGAATCAAATGAATACCCCCAAACACCCACGAACCCTAGTTCAAATCTCATCCCAATTGAGGTTCAATTCGGTTTCAAAGGCATCTGCAATCATGGGGCTTTCATTCCCCATGTACAGACGAGTGTGTGGGTGTTTTTAATTACCTGTATGATGACGGATTGGAGCTGAACCCAACAAGAATAGGTTGCGACCGTGGTACTCAATTGATTAATGGGTAAATGTTGATGATAATCAAATTAAATTAGTAGGAAGCTTCGGATGATGATCTGGAAGCAAAGTCCTTTGCCAATATAAGTTAAAATCAATCGGAGATGGGTTTTTAATGGAGTTGCAGGTCCGCGACTATGGTGGTGTTCAAATGGGTTATTTTTGATGATTTCTGATGCAATTGAACTCGATGATAGGTTATATACGATTAAAAGTCCATTAGTGCGGGATTAACATGATTACTATAATCCTTAGTGCGCGATAATGGCCAGATTCTTGGCCGATCGTGGGGAAAGGAATACGGGGAAGAAGGGGGGGGGGGTTGGGTGTTTTTCGGAAATTACACAATGGTCCCAGAAGTTTACATTTGTTCCATCTTGACCCAAAGTTTGGGTTTTTGTTTTAAGGTAAGTTACACTTTAGTCCCTGTGATTATTAATGTTAACATTTTATGTAAAAACTAAGTAATTTCAAGTTTTAACATGATAAAATTTGTATTATTACCAGATTTAAGAATATAATTTATTATTATTATTATTAACATTATTATTATTAATATTATTATTAATAATAGTAATAATAATTTTATTTTCATTAGTATAATAACAATTATTTTTATATAAAAGTCCTTGAAAACCTTTTCATATTTTATATAAAACTTATGTTATTAAATTTTAAATTTTATGCTTATGGTTCATAAATATCATTATCATCTTATAATAGTAAAATTATATTTATTAACCATATGATTTTTAATTCGGATTAAATGACAATGTTAATGTGCTCACATCGAAATAACATAGATTCTATTGACTAGCATAAACGGGTTTGGGTTACAAGTTGGAATGGGTCGGATGTCACAGTCTCCCCTGCTTTAGGAAATTTCGTCCCGAAATTTGTTCACGAGGAGGTTGAAACGAAAAGATGAGGATACTGGGATTTCATTTGCTCCTCACGTTCCCAGGTGAATTCTGGGCTACGTTTAGATTCCCAGCGGACTTTGACAATGGGTATCCGGTTACGCTTGAGTGTTTTGACTTCCCGATCCATAATTTCCACAGGTTTCTCAATAAAGTGCATAGATTCATCAATCTGGACTTCGTCGAGTGGAATGTGGAGGTTTTCATCGGCAAGACATTTCATGAGGTTTAAAACATGAAATGTCGGATGCACATTGCTAAGTTCTTGGGGTAATTCAAGCTTGTAGGCCACTTTCCCAATTCGCTCGAGCACTTTGAATGGACCCACGTAACGAGGTGCTATCTTCCCTTTCTTTCCAAAGCGAATCACTCCCCTCCAAGGTGATACTTTAAGAAGTACGAGATCACCAACTTTGTATTCCATAGGTTTACGTCTTTTATCAGCATAATGCTTTTGACGATTTCTAGCGGCGACCAAGTTATCACGGATCTTATGAATTTTGTCGGTTGTCTCTTGTATCAATTCCGGACCAGTAATCCGTGATTCACCAACTTCAGACCAACAGATGAGAGATCGACACTTTCGGCCATACAAGGCCTCAAATGGTGCCATCTGGATGCTGGTATGGTAACTTTTATTGTAAGAGAATTCGATCAACGGAAGATGAGAACCCCACGATCCACTGAAATCAATAACACAAGCCCGGAGCATATCCTCGAGGGTTTGTATCGTTCTTTCAGTCTGACCGTCGGTTTGCGGGTGATAGGCTGTGCTAAGATTCAGTTGAGTTCCAAGAGCTGATTGGAGACTTTTCCAGAAACGAGAGATAAAGCGACCATCACGATCAGAGATAATATCAAAAGGCACCCCATGCCGACTGACTATTTCATTGATGTAAATACGAACCAATTTCTCGACTCGGTACTCCTCACGAATTGGTATGAAATAAGCCGACTTAGTCAATCGATCAATGATAACCCAGATACTATCATGACCACTAGCCGTACGAGGCAGCTTGGTGATGAAATCTATGGATATGCTTTCCCATTTCCATAATGGAACCTCGAGTTATACGAGTAATCCAGAGGGACGTTGATGCTCGGCTTTGACTTTGGAACATGTGAGGCATGTATCTTCATGCCAGGCCACCAATATTGGCTCCGATGATTCATGAACATCTTATCTGCTCCCGGATGAATAAAATAACGATCCTTATAATCCTCATCCATGATTATTGCTCGAAGATTATCGTGATTCGGAATCCAAAGTCGATCTAGAAAATACAGTAGTATGTCCGACTTGGTTTCCAATTGGAGTTCAGCACCGCATGACATCTCCTCATACATGTTGCCCTCGGTGACTGATTCGTGTTGAGCTTCGAGTATACGGGTCAGGAGGTCGGTTTGAATGGTAATACTTTCAAGCATAACCTGGCCCTTACGACTTAATGCATCGGCTACGACATTAGCTTTACCGGGGTGGTAACGAATCTCTCAGTCATAGTCGTTGAGTAGTTCGATCCAACATCGTTGTCTCATGTTAAGCTCCTTCTAGTTGAAGATGTACTGGAGACTCTTATGATCAGTGAATACAAGACATTTAGTGCCATAGAGATAGTGTCTCCAGATTTTGAGTGCGAATACAACAACACCCAATTCAAGATCGTGCGTCGTATAATTTTTCTCATGAATCTTCTATTGTCTTGAGACATAAGCTATAACTTTGCCTCGCTGCATGAGAACGCAACCTAGACCTTGTCTTGAAGCGTCGCAATAGACAACAAAGTCGTCGTTTCCATCGGGAAGTGTTAGAATCAGTGCCTCATATAACTTTTGCTTGAGGGTTTGAAATGCTTTTTCTTGATCAGGCCCCCAAGAAAAAGGCTTATCCTTGTGGGTCAAAGCAGTGAGTGGCACAGCAATCTTCGAGAAGTTAGGAATAAAACGTCGGTAATATCCGGCTAGACCAAGGAATGAACGAATCTCTGTAGGAGTTTTAGGTTCTCCCCATTTCTTTATTGCCTCAATCTTTGCGGGATCAACGTGAATTCCCTTGCCGTTTACTATGTGACCAAGAAATTGAACCTCATTAAGCTAGAATTCACACTTTGAGAATTTGGCATAGAGTTTCTCTTTCCACAGAAGTTCAAGTATTAGACGAAGGTGGTTGATTACAGCAAAATTTTAAGAATTAGCCTTCCTCTTCCTGTTCTTGGAAGGCTCGGGTTGGTCGGTTTTGACGGTTTCATTAGGAAGCTTATCGGTATTCTTCTTCGACCCTTTCTTGGTTAAAGAACCAGCTTTCACATGATTATCGGTTAATTGCGCAGCCAGCCTAATAGCATCTTCTAGTGTCAAAGGATTCCTTCCTAACACCATATCCTGAATCTGCATGGGTAGTCCACCAATGTATTTCTAGATGGCTCGGGAGGTAGGGGTAGCAAGGTGCGGTACCAGAAGGCTCAGTTCGTGAAATCAGTTAGTGTATGTTAGGTTCTCGCCACTGTCTTGGGTTAACTCCCAGAACTCAGCTTCCAGTTTCTGGACTTCATTTCTTGGGCAGAACTCCTTAGTCATGAGCTCCTTAACTTCAGCCCATGTTAATGCTAGAGCAGTTTCGAGGCCACGAGTTCTTTTCTCCGTTCCACCAAGTAAGTGCGCGTTTCTGGAGAACACTTGTGGCATACCGGACTTTTAGATTTTCAGGGAATTCACTGTTTAGGAAAGTGTTCTCGATGCTTTCGAACCACTGTAGTAATCCGGTAGCACCTTCAGTTCCACTGAACTTAGGGGGTTTTCAAGAACTGAAACGCTTATAAGTACAAGTTTGGGGAGGGTTTGGTGCAGTTGGGTTTTGAACAGTATTGTTGCCTTGGTTCAAATGGGTAAGCAGAGTTAGAATGACCGCAGCAACTTCACGTGCTATAATAGCAGCAATCTTACGGCCAGAGTTTCCAGATCGTGAACGGATTCGACGAGAAGACATTCTAAAATATCATTAAGATATTTTATGAGAATTGGGTAATATGAGCTATACAGCATGGAAACGACAATCGGGAATTTGGCATAATAACAATGAGATGTTCCAAGTGTAATCGTTTGATTCGTAAATCAAAGCGAGTATGTTGACTAACCAAAGTATTAGGTCAACCACAACTTTGTTGAAGACATGCGTACCTATAAGAAGATACTCATCCCGAGGGTTCCCAGGTAAGGTAAACAGATCCATCGGTTGATTTGGATTTATACGAATACCTTGCCTAGACAGAACATCTCGAGATACAGGCATCCCACTCTTCCAGCATTGCATGTATTCAGTGGTGAGACACATACCTTGACGAATTTGAAAACCACGAATAACAATTCAAAGCTCATTTTGAAAACCATTTGATTTAGGCACACAATGCCTTGAATGTGATTTAAGATTTGTGTGTGCATTGATAAGAATCATAGTATAAGAAGAATCACATAAGGCATATAATCATATAATCAAATATATACATATAAGGCACATAAAATCCTATCTAAACATATAAAATACATGAGAGGACTCGTGTGTAAAGGTTCTTAGTTATAGTCTAGGTCATTCCATTTCTAATAACCTAATTCCCTATAACTATGGCTCTGATACCAATCTGTCACACCCCGACCGACGGCGGAATCATCAGAGCGGACGAGGGAATGATTGATTGTTCATAACACATGGTCGTCTAATAGTGGAAATAATATTAAAATCAGATTACAAGATAAAATGAGTTTAATATATACAATTACAACAGTTGAAATCACAAATTGTAATTGTCTTTTATTTTGACTAAGTCTGGGTCTTAAATGAGCATGTAGAAGTCCACTAACTTGCTTAACCTGAAATCATGTGAAAAGTAACGAGTCAGCTAAAAATTAGCCGATGAGTGATCATAGTTTTGAATATACATATAGATTTATTGTTTGATTAAGAATAATCCAATTCACATGGTAACGTAAAGACTTATATTGCAATAGCGAAGCATATAGATAAACCGACACAATATAAACCCCTTGACTTGACACTTGCATATAGTAGACTTGCAGACATGCACCATAGATTGACTAATTGTCTCTGGTACAATCACCACTCGACTATTCATATGGGGTGGGTTATCCAAACCAGTAGATCTACCATTGATACCAGGATTGATTGATTGACTGTATTAGGGTTCTTACTGTTGTCCAGTTTATCATAGTATGTTTACATAGTTGCAAGTAATAACATAACCTATCTTGAATTGAATTTAGAATGAAATAACAATAGAATATCATGATTGAATATTGTATCACATGATTTCCCCCAAATAAGAAATGATATAAAAAGGGGATATGAATACTCACCTGATTGATGAGATTAGAATTTGGACGTGATAGGTTAGACACCAATGATTTCCTTACGAGTAATCTACGGAACGGTATCTCGAGTTAGAATAATAATGGTTTGAGAATTGGGAATGTATTAGGGTTTCCATTGGGTTTTGAATGATAGTTTAAATAAAATAATTTATTTAGGTTGAATGTCTTGAAATAAATAAACGAATTTAATAGAAATAAATGTATTAATACGCGTAACCGTTTGATTTATTGTTAAAGTGTGGGAAAAACAAATAACTAATTTTATTAATTAATTATATGATAATTAATTAAAATATTTAATTATTTAAGTGACTAAAAGAAATGAAAATGATTTTGGAAAGATTTCGATATAAAACTTTTATATTTAATTGAGATAATCATGATTTAAACAATAATACATAGATATTATTTGAACCAATAATAATTTAGTGATTTTAGCCATTGTTTAAAGTCTATTTTTATTAGAAATTAATCTAGTTATTTTATTTATTAAAACAAATAATAAAATAAATAAATAAAATGTTAAGATTAATTTCAGAAAATAATTAGGTGGTTTCAAAAATATTTAATGTTTGTAGAAATATTTTTATAATTTTAGAATTTTTCTGTATTTTTTTAAAGCCCGAAAAGGCCAAAAAAATGTTTGAGGGTGCCCGGGGTCGAACCCGGGACCTCAAGGATAGCGAAGGGACCACGGACCGGTGAACCAAGGCATACAGCCGCGGTAATGAGCCGGTTCCAAATCATTTTAACTTGAATCAAATGAATACCCCCAAACACCCACGAACCCTAGTTCGAATCTCATCCCAATTGAGGTTCAATTCGGTTTCGAAGGCATCTGCAATCATTGGGCTTTCATTCCCCATGTACAGACGAGTGTGTGGGTGTTTTTAATTACCTGTATGATGACGGATTGGAGCTGAACCCAAGAAGAACAGGTTGCGACCGTGGTACTCAATTGATTAATAGGTAAATGTTGATGATAATCAAACTAAATTGGTAGGAAGCTTCGGATGATGATCTGGAAGCAAAGCCCTTTGCCAATATAAGTTAAAATCAATCGGAGATGGGGTTTTAATGGAGTTGCGGGTCCGCGATTATGGTGGTGTTCAAATGGGTTATTTTTGATGATTTCTGATGCAATTGAACTCGATGATAGGTTATATACGATTAAAAGTTCATTAGTGCGGGATTAACATGATTATTAAAATCCGTAGTGCGCGATAATGGCCGGATTCTTGGCCGATCGTGGGGAAAGGAACACGGGGAAGAAGGGGGTGGGGTTGGGTTTTTTTGGAAATTACACAATGGTCCCTGAAGTTTACATTTGTTCCATCTTGACCCAAAGTTTGGGTTTTAGTTTCAAGGTAAGTTATATTTTAGTCCCCGTGATTATTAATGTTAACATTTTATGTAAAAACTAAGTAATTTCAAGTTTTAACATGATAAAATTTGTATTATTACAAGATTTAAGAATATAATTTATTATTATTATTATTATTATTATTATTATTATTATTATTAACATTATTGTTATTAATATTATTATTAATAATAGTAACACATATGTAAAACCTTTTTATATATCAGATTAAATGACAATGTTAATGTGCTCACATTGAAATAACATAGATTCTATTGACTAGCATAAATGGGTTCGGGTTACAAGTTGAAATGGGTCGGATGTCACACTCTACAAGCTGAAAGTAAGGAAAATACTTTCAGACAACTGGACAGAATTCAAGAATAAGTGGATGGAGGCATTCTATCTTGAGAAAGGGATTGTTCATCAATTCTCTTCTGCCTACACTCCACGGATGAATGGAGTCACTGAACAGAAGAATAGGAGCTTGATAGAAACAGGAAGGACAATGCTAGCTGAATTAAAATTGCCGGTTCAATTCTGGAACGAGGCAGTGGCTAACGCATGTTATACTCTAAATCGGGTCTTGGTGGTCAAACGTCATGGAAAAACTTGTTATGAGTTTCTCCAGCAACGAAAACCCAACTTGTTATGAAAATTGTGAAACGTAATCAAACTAATGACAAATGTTGTTGGTGTGTTATGTGTAAAATAAAATTGCTCTAACAAGAAGATAGGTTGTGTGCCTCTCTGCTGTGCGATGGCACTGACATGAAGATAAGCACAACCTAAATATTCAAGAATATATTGTTGTTTGCCCCTCTCTGCTGTGCGATGGCACTGACCTGAGGCTTGGTATCTCTTTGAAAGCTCTTAGAATAGTTTCTTCTTGTCAAAAACCCGTAGACCGCTCAAAATCTCCTGAGGAAAGTTGATTACCATATGAGTGTGGGATCCACAAAGGCTTGTTGAAATAATAAATCTAAATAATCACCAATGTATGTCAAAAATCTGTGTATGGATTTAGGTGAACAAGTATGCTGACAATCATCATGGCAGCATTCCCCGATGGTCACAATCAATGTGTGCTACACAACAGCTCTAGCATGATTTCCTGTTAGTGCTCACGACTCTTAGATGAATAAGACTCTATAATTGGTAAATATAACATTCTTTGTATTTACATAAATATAAAAGGTCCCAAATGATTATGCTTAGTCCTGTATGATTGCATAAGAATCTTTCTAGATAAGATAAAAATGCTTAAAGCTGTTCTGCTCAGGGGGAGAAATCTTTTAAGAAATGTCAAAATGTTTTCAAACCACCTTAAATGAAAAATATAAAAATATTTCTTAATTTAGTTTTTTTAAAGTTTTCTTAGCTTTATTTATGTTTGTATCGAGTCGATGTCGGACTAGGTAACAAGAGGAAATCTGTGAATGTCACAAATTGGACCTAACGTTAATTTGATAAAAGCTTGTTTCTGGAATGTTAAAAGGATCACGTCTGAGGTGATTACAAGGTTTTAAAGTTAAAAGGATCACGTCTGAGGTGATCAAATGGTCTTTAAGTAAAACAATCACATCTGAGGTGATCAAACTGTTTTGATTAAAAGGATCACGTCTGAGGTGATCAAAAGTTTTCAGTTAAAAGGATCATGTCTAGATGATCAATGGTCATAATGTCATATATAAAATTCAAGTTTTTGGAAGGTTGGGAAAAGTGAAGTCAAACTCATAAGAATGAGCCAATCACACGATTGGATCATAAGTATGGACCAATCACCCGATTGGACCATAAGTATGGACCAATCGCACGAATGGACCATGAATATGAGCCAATCACACGATTGGACCATGAGAATGGGTTAAAGTATACGATTGGATCACAAGTATGAACCAATTGTATGACTGGCTGAAGAAGTTTAAGTCAGTCGTACGACTGAACCTCAGTCACACGAATGAATAATGCGTATGGGTCCAGTCGCACGACTGAAAAACAAACCAGTATAAAAAGGGGCTCAATCGGTCGTGACCTTCCACTTGATTTCAAAAACTCTCAAAAACCGCCGACTGCCCAACCCACGTTTTTCAAAATTTTCTCCTTGATTGCTATTGATATTGCATTACTGACTGATTATTGTCCATCTACAGGTACTATAAGACTGAAATTGTGACTAATAAGGCTGATAATCAAACCAAACTGTCCGAATGGGTTAAAACAAGAACCGAGACTTAAAACCCTAAAATCAAATACTTAAATGGACCAAAATGTGTATTTAAAAGATAATAAGTGTAAAATCGGGTCATGGCGCGTCTAATGAATCTAATATTGATATATAAATGACCGATTTGACGAAGATTCAAAATTGTGGACTCGCACAGTAGGGTGTGCAAATGGACATACAGATGAACTTCAGTCGCACGATAGATCCAGACGTATGATTCAATAGCACGATTGAATCAATCGGTGACTCAGTCGCACGACTGACTCAGCCGCATGGCATAACATACGACTAAGTTCAGTCATAGGCTCAATCGTACGACTGAGTTTAGTCATATGGTTCAGTCGTATGGTTCAATCGTACGATTGAACCAGTTGGTTACAATCTATTCAAACTTAAGTGTTCTTTCTTGTAAACGAATCTAACATAATTGTTACTTGTGTTGCAGCAACATGGCTGTCAGATAGACCATGAGCACTAAGCACAATATATGTGCTTACCTCGATACTACATCCCGAAATGCTTCAGAGTTCGCCGCGATCATTACTTTTCTCCGGCGATCGAGGATTTACAGAGCCATCTCCGCTCCCTGCACTCCTTATCGCTCATTGCAGCAGACATTCTGGGAGAATGCTGTTGTTGTTCGCTTTGCTACCGTATCTAAAGTTCTATCTTCGGACAAGACATCGATATCGAGGAAGATGACTGATGCATGATCTTGGATTTGGGTGAGGACGGAGCCTACCTAACCAAGCTACATCCCATGACTGTTCGGGGATATTTCTTAAGGATCAAGTACGCCGGCGACATCAATGCCGGTGTGCTAAACAAGAGCAACATGTGCCCACAGTTCAAGTACCTGGCACATGTGATCCTTAAGTGAATTGCCTCCTGGCATGGAGGATTCAATGAGATGAGCGACTAAATCCAGAATGCATTTGTTGCACTGGTACTGAACCACCCGTTCAGTTTCTGATGGATGTTATTCACATACCTAACAGAGAACATAGAGGCTAAAAGGAAGGAAGGCTTCTGTATGTACCCGATGTTTATTCAGATGATCATTGATGAGAAACTTCCTCACTTGCCCAAGGAGGAGGATGATGCGGTGTCCCTGGAGGTTATGGATGACACCACATCGGGACGGATGAAGGTGTACCGGGGGAAGCAGGTGAAGCCCTCGGTTAGGAGATCATTTGGTCACTTGGCCAACGTGGACTACGTGGCGCCATCTCGAAAGATGTGGCGTCACGATGATAGTGATTCTGATGTTGAGCCCATTATGGTTCAAGATGACGAGGACAACAATGATGATGACCAAGATGATGGTCAGGGTGGTGGAGATGCTGGCTCAAGTCAACCACGAGCCACCGACACGTCTACTATCTCTCCACCACCTCAGCAGAGTAGTTCCTCAGTTCCCAGTGAATCTGAGCGGGCTGCTATCCACTAGGACTTCACGGTAGATGAAGAGGAGGAGTCGGATGATGATCCTCTAACTCGAAGAGTCGGTAGCCGCTCGAAGAGTCGGTAGCCGAGTTATGGCTACCAGGAAGGGGAAAGAGGCGGTTGGGGGATGCCAAGCTGGTTCTAAGGGTGGGGATGCTGATGTCGCAGATCCCACTTACACACCCGACCAACCGATCAGCCTAAGGGGAGCCCCGATTGCTAGGGCTCCAGGAGGAAGATGATGGCCCAGCCTTAAGGCAAGAAGGGAAAGAGGCAAAGGATTGTTTTGATCAGCTCTTCCACCATTGCCACCACCACAGCCACTGCTACCACTACCACTGTTCCTCACCCTACCACCACTCTACCACCACTACAGCCACTACCACTGCCACCACTACAGCCTCTACTACTCCCACCACCACTCATACATTCACACCTACCTCACCCATGATACCCATATCTGTTCCACCACAACCCACTTCAATCCCTACTCCCATATACACCATATCCACCACTACACCATCTATACCCCAACCTGGCACATCCACCCAATTCCCACATCCACAGGGATCGACTCTACCCACTGTTGGGTTAGAGGAGCAGCTGGTAAGCCTCAACAGGCTGGTGCTCAAGCTGCTAGCTACAGATGATCTGAACGCAAATCAGATGAATCAGTTTATAGCGGTCAACACATCTCAGGGCAAGCAGATAGCATAGTTTATAGAGAAGAACGCTGCTCATGAGAGAGCGTTAGCTCGAGCTCACCATGCCCTGACTACCCAAAATGATCTTTTGATGGCATCCGTAAAGCGGATCGAGGAAATGGAGAAAAAGAACAAAAAGCTAATGCTAAGGTTGAAGGGGACTAAGGGTGAGCCCTTAAAGATCAAGGGTGATGGTGATGATGGTAGAGATGATGATGATGATGATTCTTCTGATGATGAATCAGATGATGATGATGATATGGCTGAAGCGGGGGGAAGTGGAAAAGGCAAAGGAGGTGATGATGACGATGAGGATGATCAAGAAGGTGATGCATCTGCATCAGCCTCCAATCCATCTGCTAAGGAGAGGCGCACTAAGTGAAATCAAGATCAAAGACCCTCGTCCTCAGCTCCTCAAGATGAAGAGACACCCGATCAAAGCAAAAGTAATGATTAGATGTTTATGTATTTTAAAACTTTTGAATTTGAAATGTTTATTACATTAATGCAATTAATGAAAATTCATGTTTAATATCTTGATAATGATTAATGTATACATTGTTGGTTCTGAAATTGAACACATACAACTCAACAGACCGATGGCTATGATATTGCTCCCCTTCAGTAAATCAAGACTCAACTCATAATGATTCTTGATTTGCAAGGGATAGTAAGACGGTTTGTGAGTTACACTCCAGAGGAAGGAGAAATCATCCACGACCTAACTGACGAGCAGCTCGCAGACATGTTCAGACTAAATCTAGACGAACTTGTCAAAGATGCTCCTGAAGTCGACGTTATTAGTGATGAAGAGCTTCAAGGCGTGGATGAGATCGAGATTAAAGATATCATATCAGAGTATTATCCAGAGTACACTGACCCTGAGGGTAATGTTATCCCCGACTTGGGTGAAACATTTGGCAATGATACTTTTGGAACTCTTGATGAGAAAGGGAAAGAGAAAGAAAAAGAGGAAGAGGAAGATAAAGCCCAAGCCACAGATGCTGATGTTGAGTTAAAGAAGGCTGAATGGGCGGCTTGCTTGAAAGAGATGAGAGCCCAATGAGAACATCCAAAGCCAAACGCCTACACCAAACTGTACAAGGTCACGAGACATTAGAAGGTGTCAGGCAAAATTATCAGTTGGGCATATTTTGAGGATTTGGAGGTATATGTAGTTGCAGGATCGGTATTGGTCACTTAACAAGTTGCTTTTCCTTCAAACTCACCTAGAACAATACTCTGAAAGAGTCTAACAAGAGTTGATCACAATATAACAAGTAACAAATGATAATGAACACAAGAGGTAAATTTTCAAGGTACTTTTATATATTGATTCTCAACTCAAAGGATTACAAGACTCTTGCAAGCACAATCTCTCTATCTAATGAGTTACAATAAGAACTATATATATAATACTACCTACAGCCGGATATACTTTGATACCAGCAAGAAACTTATAACCAAAAGCCTATACTATAAGACTATAGGTTAAGGTACCTCAGATATTTTATCTGAGATTTGGTAGTCAGGACATGTCCCTGACTTACCTTTTTTCACCATCTAAGGTTAGTAACATGTACTATCATAAAAAGGTAAACAGTGGAATAAAGTATGGTCAACTACATGGCTCTTTAGGAAGAAGCCATGCTATATCAGAAGTCTACAGCGGAATGTCAGAGACCATACTTATGTCCACTGGTTTATAGCAGTGTCTTCAGAAGGTTAAATTGCTTCGGAAGAATGTCTTCTTCCGAAGCCACTTATACTTCGGAAGACTGCTTCTTCCGAGGCTTGAGGACTTCTTCTTTGTCTTCAGAAGTAGAGTTTGTCTTTAGAAGTGGATCTTTTACTTGTCTTCGGAAGAACTCTTCAACCTTCAGAAGTTCTCATACTAAGCTTCGGAGGCCTTTGAATGTAGCAACAAAATGGACTAAGTGAAATGGTTTTGGTTGCACCAGCCTTTATCATGATCCAACAAACTCCCCCTAGGCTGATGCTACCAAAACTTCACTTATCTTGGCTTCTCAAAACTTTCAGCACTAGGGAAAGAAGATACTTATCAGTTTCTTTGTTCTTCCTTGATGTGGTGCTGAGAAGTATGTACAAATCCTTGGTAGACAGAAGATCCAGTCTGTTACCTTGGATTATATGTACCCTTTGCTGTGGCCCTCTGAAAAGAGTTAGTTGATGGGAACTGTAATCATATTCCCATCTAACTATAGGTTCCAAGTCTGGACCCTCCATCATCTGTAGAAAGGCAGTGCCCTTGGTGGAAGATCTTTCCTTGTCTTCCTTTCTTCTCAACTTCAATTCTTCTTCAATCTTGGCTTTTGTAGTTAGCTCGACTTGATGAAGAATGCTGATATGATTTCTAATGACTGCAGCAGCTTCAGAGTTGGAGGGGTTGGAAAATGGCTTCTCTGCTGACTCAGCAATGTCAAATCTGCTGGAGTGTAGCAGAGAGGTTGCATTAAGTCTGTTGACTTCTCCACTTTCTCTTTCCACAATAAAGTTGTGAGAAGTTTCATCGAACCTCCACTGGATTATTTTCTTTCTAGGCACAAGAGACTGAATAGGAATCTTTTCCTCTTTCCTTGTATCCCGCAGAGTCACCAGTTTTCTTCTAAGTTTCTTCTCTTCATCATTTAATGAATCCGATTTGACGCCTAGAAGTCTTGCAGCCTGGTCCAATGTTCCTCTAGGCAAGTCAAGAAATTGATTTCTTGTGAAGGAACATGAAGATCCATCAACATAGGTGATGTTTACAGAGTCATCTTCACATGAGATCTCGCTCAAGGTTGTACAGTTTATGAGCTTGGTCTTGATTGCCTTGAATTCATTAAGAGAGAGAGGTTGAGAAGGTTGACGGGATAGTTTGGATGGAGGTTGTGTAGGTTGTTGTTTAGAGGTTCTGGGAAGTGTTTTAGGTTAAAGGATAGGAAGTTTAGGTTGTTGGGGGTGATGAAGTGGGTATGGGTAGAGTTGTAGGTTCATGGGTGAAGGGTTCATCTGAGGGCTCGGTTTTGATGGGGAAGGAGAATGGGATTGGTTCTTCTGGTGTTGGTTGTGGTTGAGTGGTTAGGGTGAAGATCATTCCCTATCCCCTTCTATACATCTCTTTCTTCTTTCCCATGCGGATGTCAGCTTTGATTTCACTGACAATCCGCTGGAGTGTCTTTTCAGACATAGGACCCACCTGCCTACCAGAGAAGCCATGAGCCCGGAGATAGTCTTTCATCCAGGCTTTATCACCAAGCTTCTTGGTTGCAGAGATCCTTGCTTCTTCTTCCTTCTTCTTCTTCTCTTTGCTCTTTTCCCTTGTAGCCTTCTTCCTTTCTTTCTCCATTTGATCCTGCTCTTTTTTGTTGAGCCAGAGGATCATATCATTATCATGTGGAGAAAGTTCTGAAGGTTGAAGCCTCTGGAAAGTAGGAATTTTATCCTAGCTTCCCTCAGCTGCAAGGCAGCTTTCCTCTGTTCCTCCTCTTCATTCTCTAAGGCCAACCTGGCTTCTTCTTCTTGTTTAAGCCTGGTTGTCCTCTCCAAAGTCACCAACTCCTCTAGTGGTACCAGGAGTACTTCTTCATTAGCAGCTCCTAAGTTGATGAGCTGATCAATAAGTTCCTCTCTTTTCTTGTTGTTGATTGCCTCCTGATTGGCTGCAGGGAATCTACCTTTCTTCTTTAGCTTCTCAATCCCTTCCTCTTCCTAAAGCTTTTCTACGGTCATCTTCCATTTTCCTTTGTCTTTTGAAGAGCTTGACTGTGGTGGTTCTTGGATTGAGGGTTCAGATTGAGAGAGAGGCTCAGATGGTGTTTGGGATGGAGCAGGTTTGAGTGAGTCCTCACTATTCACCTCAGATGCCATTTCAAGAATTGATCTGTGATGATTAGATCCTCGGACATCTAGAACAGTCCATCCGCAGCTTCTATTTCAGCTTCGAAAGATTCAGCTTGTTCTTCCGAGGCTTTAACTGGTTCTTCCGAAGCTTTCCTTGTAGCTTCGGAATTTGAAGGAGATACACCTTCTGTCCCAATTATTTCAGTTGCTGGGCCATATGTCCCCATTCCCCCTTCGAAGTTAATCTTAGGTTCCATGGGGACCTTAGGTTGACCAACTTCTTCCACAGTGGTAGAAGGTGCAGTGATCCTTTGAAGCTCTTCAGCTTCAAAGTAGATCAGTGTAGGCTCAAGGCTTGGCTGATCATTGGAGGATCTCCATAAAAACTTGATGAAAAGTCTGTAGAGATCCTTAATCATCCATGAGTCAATCTAAAGGATAGATTGGGATGACTTGGTCATAGTGATGATGTAGGAAGTTGAAGCTTGGACCGGTGGTTCCTCATATGTTTGTCTCTGAACATTCTCCCCCTTTTTGGTAGCATCATCTTGAGAGCTAGATGAGCTAGAGGAAGAATGCAATGAGACTTGAACTGGTACATGCCTAACAGACCTCTTTGTCCGTGTCTCAGCTAGTTGAGCCTTGAGATTATCAATCTCAAGTTACTGAGTGGCTGACCTGTTCTCTAAGATCCTAACCTGAGATTCAAGGTTTGAGACCTTGGAGATCAAGTACTGAATGGTGAGTTGCATACTTCCCTCATCTTCATGTGAAGAATCACGGGGAGATGAGATAACATACCTAGTATGTTCAGTCTCACCACCAAATGTGGCTTCTTGGCACCCTGGATACCTTTGCTCAAAGTCATCTCTTTCTGAGACATCAATGGGCAAAGTTGCCGTAGACTCAGTCTGATTGATGTTACCACTGTCCTGAGAGCTCAATGAGAAACTCTTAGTAGTGGCAGCTGAGCCTACATGAGTCCCCTCCACATCAGTGGTACTCACCTCAGTTAAGGTTTGCTGATGGGGGCTAGAGATAAGGGATGTCTCCAGGCTCTGTTGATCTTGGAGAGGGTGTGGTAGATCAACTTCATTGCCATGGAGAGATGTTATCTCTTCATCAGTTTTAAGGAGGAGATCAGTAAAGGATCGGGAGGCTAAACCTACTGATCTGGGACCTTGATCAATGTCTACAGGCATTGAGCCTCTGGTGGGGCTGTCCCTAATTGGCTACATAGGGGAGTGTAAAGACTCACCCTGTGGGTTAAAGGCTTGGGTATCGGGCTCTCGGGTTTGAGATTGAGGAAGCTCAAAACCCAAATTGAGGTCAAAAGTGATGGATGGTGTGACCTCGGACTGAGGGGGAGCCCATTGTTCCACTCTAGTCCTTTTGGATTGAACAGGAAGAGCTTGTTCAATCAGAGTAGATTGAACAAGGGTTTGTTTGGGGCGTCTTTGATATGTGATTATGATGGGTGAAGAAGGTAAAGTGAGATTTGTGGTGAAGATTGCTGGTGTGGGCTCATCACCTGTAGGGTTAACAGGGATGTCACCGGGAGCTATGCGCTCAATCATACCTGGAAGTAGATCAGTGTGTCTTCCAGTGAAGTTGGTGGACACCTTCCTCATGGTCTTGAAGATGGCTGGCCTCATGTGAGGGACAGTCAGAGCAGCTGCATAGACAAGCTGACTCTGGTCCAACTCACAGTTGATGATGTGCTGAAGGAATCTAGGGTACATAAAGAATGTTTCCCTTTGAAGATTCCCTATGAGGTTAGTCAGCATAAACCTTGAGTAGTTAAAGCGCAGGCCTCTCACCAACCCATGAACTAAGCATCCTAGTTCATAGGGAATTTGATCCCATCCCCCTGACTTATTAGACAGATAGTGGAGAACGATGTGCAAGAGAAACTTCCAGTTGTAGGAGAAGTTGAACTTGTACACAGTTGACCTGCTTACATCTCCTCCATATCCCATTAGAGTGTAAGTGCTGTCTAAGTCGTCTTTGGGAAACTCAGTAGGAGCTCCTTCATCCTGGAGCTTTAGATGCTCCCTGATGAGTTGTTCAGTAATGATCAGCTCCTGTCCACAAATGTTGGTCCTCAGTATACAAGCCCCATTTAGGGTTTATGCTCGACCATTTCCCTAAAATTCTGCCATTTGGTTTGAGTAAACAGTGGGGTTAACGGTAAGGGCTGTTGGGTAGGTTGATTCAGAGAGAAAGGTGATGATTTTAGAGAAGTCAGCATCCCTTGAAGAATCAAGTAGTGCGACTTGGTTGTGCTGAGGGTTTAGCGCCATTATGAAAGGTGAATGAAGATCAGTTTGAACTTGGGTGAATTGGAAGTGAGGAAACTTTTAGGGCAGTAAAATGGTAAAAGTTGTACAAGTCTGGATTATTTAAACAGTGGGGGTGACTATGGAGAGTAACTGTGGGAGGTAATGGTGGTTTTTGGCAGTTATGATGGTTTGCGGTTATGAAATAACAATGGTGGCAAGGGATAAGTTTAAATAATCTGACAATTATTAGCAAAATCTTTACCTTTTATAGAGTGGGGCCCAAAAAGATATCCGGGTTACACAGTAAAAACTCTTTTCCGAGTATAAAACATTTCCGAAGGTAATTTGTCTTCCGAAGGCAATTCTTTCTTCCGAAGCAAAGCATTGCTTCCGAAGATAAGAACTGTTTTCTTGAATGAAGAGTTTTATAAGCTTCGGAAGTAGATCTGATGTGAAATCAATACTTCTTCCGAGACTAAAACTCTTCCGAGAAGAAAATTTCCATGGAGGAATTTGACTTCGGAAGATATTAAGGAATATCTTCCGAGAGTTGATTCCTCTTCGGAAGAAATCTACAATGGGAATTTTTCAAAGAGATCTTTTGTAACAGGGCTTAGATTGTATTGACACAAACATTACACATTAAAAAGATTTCAAAAGAGGTAGTTTAATCAATGTTTATCATCCCAATAGCTGATATGAGATATTTAAACCTTTGTTCATCAAAAGCTTTGGTGAACAAATCAGCATATTGTTCATTTGAGTCAACTTTGATTAGCTTGGTCAGATTTTTCTCATGAATATCTATAATGAAATGATACCTGATATCAATGTGCTTTGTCTTGGAGTGCTTCACTGGATATTCGGTGATAAAGATAGCACTATTGTTGTCAATATGGATAGGAGTGCTCATGAAGTTGAATCCATAGTCTAACATCTGGTTCTGAATCCATAGCAGCTGAGCACAGCAGCTAGCAGCAGCAATGGATTCAGCTTCAGCATTTGATGTAGATACACAAGATTGTTTCTTGCATTTCCATGAGATGATCCTTCCACCAAGAAATTGACATCCTCCTGATGTTGATTTCTTGTCAATGTTGCAGCCACCATAGTCACTGTCAGAGTATCCATAGAGATGGAAATCACTATTTCTTGGATACCAGAGACCTAGTTTAGGTGCTCCTTTGAGGTATCTGAGGATTCTCTTTGCAACAGCTAGGTGAGACACATTTGGAGCATCCTGTTATCTTGCACAAATGCATGTAGCAGACATGATGTCAGGTCTACTAGCAGTAAGGTACATCAAAGAACCAGTAATTGCTCTATACTGATGTTGATCAGTATCTTCCCCCTTAAGATCAGGGCAAAGATTATGGTTTCTGGGTATGGGTGTCTTGGCTAGCTTACAGTCCTTCATCTCAAATCTTTCTAAGATGTCATTGACATAGTTGGATTGATTATCCTTCCTTCAATTGCTTCACCTGAATTCCAAGGAAGAAGTCCATTCTTCCCATGGGACTCATTTCAAACTTCTTTTTCATTATGCTTTCAAAGTCTTTGCACATTTGGTCATTTGAAGAACCAAATATGATGTCATCAACTTAGACTTGGACAAGCAAAATATCCTTTCCAGACTTTCTAATGAAGAGAGTCTTGTCAATGGTACCTCTAGTGTATCCACTTTTTAGAAGAAATTGAGATAGAGTCTCATACCACAGCCTAGGTGCTTGGTGCAGCCCATATAGAGCTTTGTCCAGTTTGCACACATAGTTGGGATGATGTGGGTCTTCAAATCCTGGAGGCTGGCATACATATATTTCCTTATCTATATCCCCATATAGAAAAGCACACTTGACATCAAGTTGGTAGACAGTAAAGTTCTTGGATACCGCATAAGCAAGGAAGATCCTAACTGCCTCAAGTCTTGCAACTGGTGCAAAGACATCAGTATAATCAATTCCTTCCTCTTGGTGTATCCTTGAACTACTAATCTTTCTTTGTTCTTGATAATCAAGCCTCTATCATCTTTCTTGTTTCTGAAAAACCCATTTAGTGCCTATGGGTACTTGACCAGATGGTAGTGGGTATAAATTCCAGACCTTTTGTCTTCTGAATTAAAGCAACTCCTCTTGTATCGATTCAACCCAACTACTATCTTTCAAGGCATCTTCTACCTTCTTAGGTTCCATCTGGGATAGAAAATATGAGTACAAACAGACATTCCAATGATGTGTCTGTCCTCTTTTTCTCACACCTTCAGAGACATCTCTTATGATGTTCTCAGTTGGATGAGGGTTGTGAATCCTAAGACGAGGAATCACTTCCAGTTGTGGAGATAGGTCCAGGTTGGACATATTCTGATCAGGAACTGGAACACTCTATCCAGCTACTGTTTCAAAGTCATTTAATGAGGACTGATTGAATGACTGAGAAACAGCGTCAATGGTTGGCCGTGAAGTAGTATTAACAGTTGCCTGTTCCTTTAAAATACTACTTCCTTCAACCTGGTGTTGTACTAGATCACCTGATGAGTTTTGAGGTTTATCAAGTGATTCACTTGTTGAAGCTTCACTATTCCTTGAGATAGTTACACTATCTGATCTGTGAATGATTGAAGCTTGTTGTCTTTCAGCTCTTGGAGAATTCGGAAGAGGTCTGGGTAGCTCAAATAGTTGATTAGCATCAGCATCAACATCACCTTGAGCACCTGTTCCAGCTGAAACATTCTCACAAGATGGTTTAGAATAGTTTGGAAACAATTCTAAGTCAAAGATATAATCAGGTCCATTCCCCCTAACACAAGGAGTGTGCTCATTAACAACTATATTGGATAACTCCTCAAATTGTTTATTCTTATGGTTGTACATTCTATAAGCTTTGGAGCTAGAAGAGTATCCAACAAAGATAGCATCATCTGACTTTTCAGCAAATTTTACTAAGTTGTCTTTTTTGTTAAGTATGGTACACCTGCTGCCAAAGGACCTTAGAAAACCAATGAACGGTGGTCTCTTGTTCCATAACTCATAAGGGGCTACAAGAACTCTGCTCTGCACATAACATGCAGTGCTGACTGCCTCTGCCCAGAATGTTAGAGGAAGTTTTGAATCAGCTAACATAGTTCGAGCAGCCTCAATAAGTGTCCTGTTCCTCCTCTCAGCAACACCGTTTTGTTGAGGAGTTCTGGGAGCACTATATTATTTGGCAATCCCTTTTGAGTCACAGAATGAGTCAAGAACAAAGTTCTTAAACTCAGTCCCTTGATCACTTGTAATAATTTTAACCTTATGATCAATTTGATTTTCTATTTTAAGAATAAAAGATTTCAAAGTTTCAGCTGTTTCATCTCTAGTTCTTAAAAAGAATACCCATGTGAATCTTGTAAAATCATCAACTATCACAAGGCAGTAAGATTTCCTTCCAATGCTCATTATACTTGTGGGACCAAAAATATCCATGTGCAATAAGTGTAATGGAGTAGTGATTGAATTAACAAATTTGGATTTATGAGATGTCTTGTGTTGTTTCCCTTTCAGGCAGGCAACACAGTTATCTTTGCAGAAAAACTCCTTTTTAGGCAAACCATGTACCAAGTTATTTTTAGCCAATTTATTCATTGTCTTAAAATTTACATGACACATACGTTTATGCCATAGTGTTGATTCATCACTATCGACTTTGGAAAGAAAACATGATACTTCACCCATAGGAGAAGTATTGTTCATATCTAGCTTGTACATATCCCCTTTCCTGGGAGATCTAAGAAGCACCAATTCCGGAGGAATTGTCATCCCTGGTTTGAGGATAATGCACTCATGTTGTGTGAAAAGTATTTGATGCTTTTGGTCACAGAACTGAGAAACACTTAACAGATTGTATTCAAGCTGTTTGACAAAGTGAACTTTGTCAATGTTTAATCTACCATTGGATATATTTCCTCAGCCAGAAATATATCCTCCGGTCTCACCTCCAAATTGGACAGGCCCTCCATCATAGTTCTGGAATTGTTGAAGGAGAGATCTGTTCCCTGTCATGTGCCTGGAGCATCCACTATCTACAATCCAGACATTGTTGTTCTTGTTAAATGGATGTCCCTGCACATAAGATGAGATTGTTAGTTTTGTTTGGAAGCCCAAGCCTTGTTGGTCTTGGGCTCTTCCAGAGATGATGACATGATTGAACCAAAAGATATGCATTGGGGTTCAATAGAGGTCGTTGAAGAAGAGGTTTGGGCTGCAGCATCTTCCTTGATCTTCTAATCCATCCCTTGGTTGATCTTTGAGGATGAGCTTGTTGAGGCTATTGCAGCATGGACTTCTTCCGAAGCTTCTTTCTTTTCGGAAGAAGCCTTCACCACCTTTTCTTCCAAGTAGTCTTCTTCTGGGTTGGTTTCAGGGAAGCTTTCTTGTTCTTCTAAACCATTGAAGCTTTGGCTTCCGAAGCTTTGGCTTCCGAAGCCATTTTCCCTTCAGAAGAAGTACTTTCTTTCGAAAGCAACTTGGCTTCCGAGACCAACTTTCCCTTTTTCATCACTTGGACCGTTTGAAGTGGTCCAAATGTGAAACCTTCCCTGACTCCTTCTTTTCTAACATTATTTGCATAATGTGTGCTTGCTGGATTGTAGTAACAATCTTTAGGCATGTGGTTATGCAGACCACAGATTATGCATGCGATGTTAGTCTTCTGGGAATTTAAAGGTTGCTGTTTCTTGGGCTTCTTTTCTTCATCAGCAACTTTCCCTTTCAACTTCTTATCCTTTGATAGGACAAGAGTGCTGGTATTACACTCCTTTCCTGAATCAGAGGTACCTAACACTTGAAATCCAGCTGAGATAAAGACACCTTTTTGCTTTGGGTCGATCTTTAGCTTAGACTCAGCAACCTTCTTGGCAATCTTTCTAGCAGCTTTAGCTTTGCTTCTTCTTGCCTTGGTGGTTAGGATTTGATCTTCACATGAGGAGATAGGTGCATTTACTTGTTTCTTCCCTGTGGTGGCCACTATTATTGCATCCTCCTTCAATTCTAGTGAAGAAGGGTCAGCAGTTGGAACCTCTTACTCCTTAGTACCACATCTAGGTTGTCTAATAGACTCATAAGAGTGTCGTGGAGCGATTTCATTGGTTCCCAACCCTCCTTTGTTTTGATAAAACATTTTGGAATGGGAGGATGATGCAAGAATAGTTTGGATGTTTTGCTCAGCAATAGCTTGCTTCCTGGCCTGAGCCTCTGCAGTGACAAGCTGGCCTTGAGCTTCAGACAGCTTGGATAGCATATCTTTGATTTGAGTCTTATAGTTGGTTTGTTCATATTTTAAAAGAGACACAATTTTCTCTAACTCATCAATTTTCTTTTGATAGTCAAATTCAGCTCTTTTAAAGTCAGATTTTAAGATATTTAAGGACCCAACATCAGATCTGATTTCCATATTGTAATCCTTGTAAAGTTTAACCTTAGCGATACAGGCTGGAGTTGAAAGTTGTTCATATACCTGAGCATCATTTGTTTCGGCCATGAGTGCCTGAGCAGGAGTCACATCATGTACCATGAAGCTCCAGTCAACATCTTGAGCTATTGCAGCTGTTTCAGTTGTCTTTTCTTTGCACTTCGAGGTTGAAGGATGTGTGGAGGCCTATGGGGTTCTCGGGTTGTTCTTGGGAGCCTTGCATTCCCTAGCAAAGTGACCTAGTTGGTTGCAGTTGTAGCACCTTGCCTTGGTCTTGTCAAACCCAAACTTGTTGTTGATAGGGTTTGAGGGAATTGCCTTCCAGTTCTCTGGAAGAACTTCTTCGCTCTGTAAGTTAAAAGAGCCATCTGTTGGACAATGTCTTTATACTCTACATCATCTGGACTGAAGCACTCAAGGTCATCAAAGCAATATTGAAAATCACCAGAGTGTCCACTTCCAGAGACAAAGGCACAACTATCCTGAAAGGAGTTGTGTTGAACCTCTTGAGACCTTGGAGTCTCAGGTAGAGTAATGTAGGGTCCATTTTGTGAGTTGTCAGGGTAGCATAGAAACTGATGTTGTGGTTCTATGCTTTCCCTTTCAACCACATGAAGGGCTGAACTCAGTTGGTTATTGGAGTTACCAGAGGAGTTTTGCATGCTCATCTCCATCTGGAATGCACTGAGGATACCATACAACTCTGTGAGAGTAAGAGTCTTAAGGTCTGATGTTCTCTTGATCACAACACAATAGTGTGTCCATAGTTTAGGAAGGGAAGACATGAACTTCCTTACTATGTCCCTGTTCTCAAGAGTTACTCTAATATCCATTAGAGTATCCACTATCTCAACATACCTGAAGTATTGTTGAGTCAAGGTCTCACCAGCCTTGAAAGTGAAGTTTTCAAACTGTTGCTTTAAGAGATCCTTCTTGTTCTCTTTAGTCTCCTTGGATCCTTCATACATGAGCTTCAGTGCATCCCATAAGTCTTTAGTTGTCTTGCATTTCTTGAAGCCTCTGTAGATGGAGTTTGGAAGAGCATTTTGAAGACAAGTCATAGCCCTTTGATCAAGCTCTATTCTTTTTCTATCTTCTTCTGAGTAATCGTCCACATCTTTTGGAATGATATGATTACCAGTAGCAGAAGTAGTGCTTGGTATGAAAGGACCATTAACAACGGAGTCCCACATCCTTGAGTCTTGACACTTGATGAAGCCTTCCATTCTTGTACACCATGTGTCAAAATCTTCAGGGGTGATCAGTGGGGACTTGGTCATGGTACCAGTTTCCATATCAGCTTTTATGAGAGCGGCCATTTGAGTGAGTGGGTTGTAGGGAGGAGTGAAAAACAAGTTGATTTGGATGGTTAGATCACGCAATCAAGAGCCAAACAAAGCTCTGATACCAATTGCAGGATCGGTATTGGTCACTTAACAAGTGGCTTTTCTCTCAAACTCACCTAGCACAACACTCTGAAAGAGTCTAACAAGAGTTGATCACAATATAACAAGTAACAAATTATAATAAACACAAGAGGTAAATTTTCAAGGTAGTTTTATATATTGATTCTCAACTCAAAGGATTACAAGACTCTTGCAAGCACAATCTCTCTATCTAATGAGTTACAATGAGAACTATATATATAATACTACCTACAGCCGGATATACTTTGATACCAGCTAGAAACCTATAACCAAAGCCTATACTACAAGACTATAGGTTAAGGTATCTCAAATATTTTATCTGAGATTTGGTAGACAGGACATGTCCCTGACTTACCTTTTGTCACCAACTAAGGTTAGTAACATATACTATCATAAAAAGGTAACAGTGGAATAAAGTATGATAACTACATGGCTCTTTAGGAAGAAGCCATGCTGTATCAGAAGTCTGTAGAGGAATGTCAGAGACCATACTTATGTCCACTGGTTTATAGCAGTGTCTTCCGAAGGTTAAATTGCTTCGGAAGAATGTCTTCTTCCGAAGCCACTTATACTTCGGACGACTGCTTCTTCCGAGGCTTGAGGACTTCTTCTTTGTCTTCGGAAGTAGAGTTTGTCTTCGAAGTTGATCTTTTACTTGTCTTCGGAAGAACTCTTCAACCTTCGGAAGTTCTCATACTGAGCTTCGGAAGCCTTTGAATGTAGCAACAAAATGGACTAAGTGAAATGGTTTTGGTTGCACCAGCCTTTATCATGATCCAACAGGAATAAAGGGGAGAAGGGGATTGAGTACTTCAGATTTCCACACGATCTGAAGACTCTTCCCCGGTTTTGAGCTAAACAGGTTAGCCTGCTTAGACCTTTTGTACGCCAACCCGAGTAAGATGTCAGGTTGGTTCGAGATGGCGCTTAAGAGAGAATACCACACCAGATGGGTGAACTTCAGACCTCAACAACCTAAAAGGTTCGTTCATAGGACTGAAGTTGACCTTATCACTGGGAAGCCGAAGGTAGTGCTGAAGTGGAGTCCCCCAAGCATAATGTCTAAGATCCCATTGTGGGAGATGCCTCAGGCCTTCACTCCACACTTCAAATGGTGGTATTACGACTGGAGGACAGGTGAAGCGGTCATAGTCCTAAATAGAGAGGGCAAAATAGAGACTGTAACACCCGGACATTTTAAAGAGATGTGAAAGAAGAATAAAAAAGGAAATGAAAATTTACCCAAGTGGAGGGGTTAAAGGTGTCAAAGTACAAAGTAACATATTATATTTTTGTACAAAAGAGCATGGCCGCCCATACACAACTTCACATCATCTTTTTCCTTTGGATTTTAGAGAGAGAAGGAGCAGAAGCTCTCGAATATTTGAAGAACAAAGAGAAGAAGTCGAAGTTAAGATAAGATCTAGTGTTTTTAAGTTGTTCTTGGCTAGAACTAGCCTTGAGTATGTGCTTATAGGTTTTTATATGTGTTTGATGGGTTTTTAGGTGTTTGAATCCTTTGGAAAGTTCAGGACTTGGAGTGGGGATTTGAGAGTAGAGAAGGTGAGTTCTAGACCCCGTATTTTTACTTGTTTTAATTCTTTGGGCTGAAAATGTATGTAAACCGTTTTTACAAAGTTCATTTTGAACACCCGTATGTATCTATGTGTGTATGATAATGTTCTTATGGCGGTTAGGTGTTAGTTATACTTAAAATACTGTTATTAAGCTTAGAACATGTAAGAAAAATAATTATGATTGATAATATGTTAAAACATGCTAAACAGGTTTCCCAACAACCCAAACAGTACTCCCAATCATCTGAGATTTGCCTAGAAAGTTTAAGTAGGCCCAAACGTCTAAACAGGGCCCAACCGCCTGAACAGTGCCCCAACCGTCTAGAACTGCCTTAGAAAACTCTAAGTGCAAGCCCAACCGCCTGAACAGTAGCCCATGCGTCTAAGGTTTTGACTTAGGCGCCTAAGTGTGGGACAAACGTCTAAATAGTGCCCATGCATTTGAGATGGCCCAAACGTCTAAGTGTTAAACCGTCCGAATAGTGCCCATGCGTCTGGGATTCCCAAACGTCTAAGTTTTGAACCGCCTAAATAGTGCCCATGTGACTAAAAATGCCTCAAGCGCCTACATAGTGCCAATGCATCTAGAACATTTAGAATAATTTCTGAAATTTTAGGCAAAACAGAATCATTAGAGTTTGACCAAAGTCTGACTTAGGGTTTTTAATTGTTATTATATTTGCATTATTATAAGTTGTTCTTATGATCATAGTGATTATTATTGTGTGACTTATGTGGTGTGCCTATGATCATAAATGCAAGTATTATCTTTAACATAGTGAAAGAGAAATAACAAAGAGAAATGGAACTTAATTAAAAAAAGTTAACTAGTCTTGCAAGCATATAGGAGGTGCATAACCATGTTGTTGTTAGCTCAACTGTGATGCGGGTTAGCTACCCCTTATGCTCACGGGGCCAATCAATTGAGATTGGCGGACCTTTGTAGCATGCCCTAGGTGTCACACCCCGACCGACGGCGGAATCATCGGAGCGGACGAGGGAATGATGGATTGTTCATAACACATGGTTGTCTAATAGTGGAAATAATATTACAATCAGATTACAAGATAAAATAAGTTCAACATACACAAATACAACAATCGAAACCACAAATAATAATTGTCTTTTATTTAACTAAGTCCATGTCTTAAATGAGCACGTAGAAGTCCACTATCTTGCTTAACCTGAAATCATGCGAGAAAATAAAGTCAGCTAACGAGTTAGCTGGTGAGTAATCACAGTTTTGAATATACATATAGATTGATTGATTGATCCATCGAGAATAATTCAATTCACAAGGTAATATTAAGACTTATATGGCAACCGCGAAGCATATAGATAAACCGACACAATATAAACCCCTTGACTTGACACTTGCATATAATAGACTCCACACAAACACCATAGATTGACTAATTGCCTCTGGTATAATCACCACTCGTAAGCCATGTGGGGTGGGTTATCCAAACCAGTAGATCTACCATTGATACCAGGATTGATTGATTGAATTAGGGTTTTACTGTCGTCCAGTTTATCACAGTATGTTCACGTAATTGCAAGTAATAACATAACCTAACTTGAATTGAATTGAAAATGAAATAACAATAGAATATCATGATAGAATATATTGTATCACATGATTTCCCCAAATAGGAAATGATATAAAAAGGGATATGAATACTCACTTGATTGATGAAATTGGAATTTGGACGTGATAGATTAGACACCCACGATTTCCTTATGATTAACCTAAGGAACGGTGTCTCGAGTTAGAATAATAATGATTCAGGAATTTGAGAATGTATTAGGATTTCCATGGTAGTTTAAATTGATAAATTTTATTTGGTTTGAATGTCTTGAAATAAACGAATTTATTGAAAGTGATTATGTCAAGAATTTTAATAAAAATTTATACGGGTAAGTTATACATATATACAATTTATTAATAAATTGTATATGTAATAATTATATACATAATTATATATAATCATGTAATTATATATAATTATATGTATAATTATATACATAATTATATATATACATTTATACATAAGTAAACATAACTATACATCGTATGTTAATTATATAGTATGTTATAAATTGTATACGATTATGTATAATTATGCACATGAAATTTATTCAAATAAAAGTTGTTTCGATAATCGAATAATATATATCTATATATATATATTGGATTCAACTTATTTATTTGTATAATTATATTATACACTAATTATAATTGGTAGAAGTATAATTAGTTATTTTATTTATTTAAAACAATTAAAATAAATAATTGAAATGTTGAAATTAATTTCAAAAAAATAATTAGATTGTTTTAAAAATTTCTAATGTTTGTAAAAATGTTTTTATGATTTTTAAAATTTTTTTCTGAATTTTTTATGCTTAAAAAGAAGCTTAAAAAATATGTGAGGTGGCCCGGGGTCGAACCCGGGACCTCTCGGATGGGTTAGAGTGTGGGAACCGGTGAACCAAAGGCCTAAGCCGCGTTATGACTCGGTTTTTATTTCTTTTAAACACAACCTGCTTAACTCCCAAATCCCATATGAACCCTAGATCGAATCCCGTTCAATTGAACCCTGATTCGATTATTATTGCCACTGAAATCATGGGGCTTTTATTCCCCATGAAAAACCGAGTTCATAGACGTATTAATTACCTGTTAAGATGGTGTATTTGATGAGTTTGAGTTCGAGATAGGTCCGTGACTAGGTGCCAATCGAATGTTGCTCAAACCGTGATGATAATCAAATTAAATTTGTATGAAGCTTTGGATGATGATCGAGAGTGAAAGCCCCTAATCAATTTCAGGTTTTGAAACTCCGAAGGTAGGGTTCGAGTGAGTTGCAGGTCACGATGAAGATGAAGATTGATTTCAGTGTTTATGTTTGTGTTTAGTGAAATTGACACCAGAGTTCGGTTGGGTATGTAATAATGATCGATTTTGCAGCTTTAATTTGTTTATTGATGTTCTTTGAGTGGGTTTATGAGCTGTATAGAATCTGAGAATAAAGTGAAGAATTTAGCCGTTTATTTGACTAATTCAACACGTTTTGTGTTGGAATTCAATATAAATTGGATCCAAGGAAACTTTCGGTGGGATTGTGGGGTTCAAATCAGATTAATTGACTGATTTTTGGTCGGGAATTTTGTGATTTCGATGTGGAGCTTTGGATTCGAATTTACCGGCTATTAATCGTGTTTAATAGTTGCATTGGGTTCGAAACTCATCCACGAAAGCATTGGGACCGGTTTTGTGGCTTGAAATGGTGAAATTTTATGGTTTTCGGCTTCGCCGGCGTTCGGCCGAGTCTCGCCGGAGACTCGCCGGAAAACGGGGTGTCGACGGGGAGAATGGGTTTTAAAAAATTTACACTTTGCCCCCTGTAGTTTAGGTTGTTTATTATTTTATGCTTGAACTTTAGTTTTAAGTTTGAAAAATGTCATACATACCCCTTAACTTTGAGTTTTATATAAATTGAATTTACAAATCTATTATTATTATTACTAATATTATTATTATTATTATTATTAATTATTATTATTATTATTATTATTATTATTATTATTATTATTGTAATCATAGGGAATTAATATCACATGTTAAATTCAAATGTTTACAAATATAATTTTCAATTAATACAAATATGAATATTACAGTCTCCCCTGCTTTAGGAAATTTCGTCCCGAAATTTGTTTACGAGGAGGCTGAAATGAAAAGATGAGGATACTTGGACTTCATCTGGTCCTCACGTTCCAGGCGACGTTTAGATTCCCAGCGAACTTTGACAATGGGTATCCGCTACGTTTGAGTTGTTTGACTTCCCGATCTATAATTTCCACAGGTTTCTCAATAAAGTGCATAGATTCATCAATCTGAACTTCGTCGAGTGGAATGTGGAGATTTTCATCGGCAAGACATTTCTTGAGATTCGAAACATGAAACGTCGGATGTATATTGCTGAGCTCTTGAGGTAGTTCAAGCTTGTAAGCCACTTTCCCAACTCGCTCGAGCACTTTGAATGGACCCACGTACGAGGTGCTAGCTTCCCTTTCTTTCCAAAGCGAATCACTCCTTCCAAGGTGACACCTTAAGAAGTACGAGATCACCGACATTGTATTCCATGGGCTTACGTCTTTTGTCAGCATAATGCTTTTGACGATTTCTAGCAGCGACCAAGTTATCACGGATCTTATGAATTTTGTCGGTTGTTTCTTGTATCAATTCCGGACCAGTAATCTGTGATTCACCAACTTCAGACCAACATGGGAGATCGACACTTCCGGCCATACAAGGCCTCAAATGGTGCCATCTGGATGCTGGTATGGTAACTGTTATTGTAAGATAATTCGATTAACGGAAGATGAGAATCCCACGATCCACAGAAATCAATGACACAAGCCCGGAGCATATCCTCGAGGGTTTGTATCGTTCTTTCAGTCTGACCGTCGGTTTGTGGGTGATAGGCTGTGCTAAGATTTAGTTGAGTCCCGAGAGCTGATTGGAGACTTTTCCAGAAACGAGAGATGAAACGACCATCGCGATCAGAAATAATATCTAAAGGTACACCATGCCGACTGACTATTTCATTAATGTAAATACGAGCCAATTTCTCGACTCGATAATCTTCCCGAATTGGAATGAAATGAGCCGACTTAGTCAATCGATCAATGATAACCCAGATACTATCGTGACCACTAGCGGTACGAGGCAGCTTGGTGATGAAATCCATGGATATGCTTTCCCATTTCCATAATGGAACCTCGGGTTTGTATAAGTAATCCAGAGGGACGTTGATGCTCGGCTTTGACTTTGGAACATGTGAGACATTTAGATACATACAAGGCTATATCCTTCTTCATGCCGGGCCACCAATATTGGTTCCGAAGATTCATGACATCTTAACTGCTCCCGGATGAATAGAATAACGAGCCTTATGAGCCTCATCCATGGTTGTTCGAAGATTATCGCGATTCGGAATCCAAAGTCGATTTAGAAAATACAGTAGTCCGTCCGACCTGGTTTCCAATTGAAGTTC